>SNQJ01S0119813.1:52438-72192 GCA_010110895.2 Picea sitchensis
GAAATTCAAATACATGAATCGTCTTTCATTCTTTTCGCTTTGTTAAACTTATTCCATCAAAAGTCGTGTGCCCATATTGCTGTACAACTTCAAACCATATTTTTATTGTGTACACATATCTATGTATATGGAAAATTTCCATAAGGTTATTAGGGGATTGTTGAAGTGGTATGTTTATAAGTTTTGTTTAAAATTTGATTGGAAATTTACATATTGTAAATTTCAATAATTGAGATTATATATTTTCAGATATTTTTGGGATTTTTGAGAGTGTTAAATTTATTTATGTATTTAAAAATAAAATTTAAATAATGTAAAATTGTGATTTTGTTAATAATTATATTATTAGATTTAAATGATAATTACCGATTTTTTTTATACAATGTTGTTTGCAATGAATATGAGCAATATTGTTCTTTAGCGACATTACTGGTTCACTGGTTGATGCTTGTTCGTTGCTTGTTCACTGGTTTCTTGTTTTCCTATTGTTGTTGCTCTTGTTGCAGTTTGCATGCTTGGGATTATGCAACCGCGATTGGAACTACGCTTTTGTCGTTCCCCATTGATGGGTGGGTTTCGGTTCCATGTTTACCTTCCTATTCGTTGTTTTTTGTTTGTTATTTCCAGTTTGCAAGTGAAAAATTTCAATACTGGAGATGCCCGAGTCAAAATCCTCTTGCAGAACATCTTTGTATGTGAGGAGAAAATTTTATTTCCTTTTTTATATGCCACTATGACTACGATGGAGGTGGGTTCTATGTCGAACATTGGCATCCAGGAACAAGACCAAGACAAAATTACTGTCCTGTTTCTCTGGTCGTAGTAGTCACATACAAAGATGTTCTGCAAGAGGATTTTGATCACTCCAAGTATTGGAAATTCTTACTTGCAAACTGGAAAAAAAACAAACAATGAATAGGGATGCAACCATGTCAGTGAAACTTACCTATGAATGGGGAACGACAGAAGCACACTTCCAATTGCGGATGCAGAATGCCAACCATGAAAACTGCAACTTTCTTAAATGTTTACATAGTGGGAGGCCTTTGGACGGTCCTCACAACCTTAAATGTTTACCTGACAAGCCTCACAGCCTGAAATGTTTGCTTAACAAGCATGTTACAATACATTTCCCTCCAATTTTTTTATACAATCTTGTCTGTAGTGAATTTGGACAATATTGTTCTTCACCGACATTCTTGGTTGACTGGTTGATGCTTGCTCGTTAGTTTGTTAGATGATGCTTATTGTTGTTTGATTCAACTTTGCAGAGTTGAGGTCCTACAGTTGCAGTTGGGCCTCTTGGTACTTATTCACTGATTTGTTGTTTGCTGCTTTATCTTGTTTGCTTCAACTTTGCAAGGTTGTGGTCCTGCATTTGCAGTTGGACCTATTGTTGCAGTTTGCAGGCCAGGGGTTGCGCTTTTGTCCTTCCCCATTCAACAGTCGGTCTCAGTGCTACAGTTGCATTCCTGCATTACTTAACAGGTCTGTTATAATACATTTTCCTCTAATTTTTTTTTATACAATGTTGTCTGCAGTGAATATGGAAAATATTGTTCTTTAGCGGCATTACTAGTTCACTGGTTGATTCTTGCTCATTGCTTGTTCACTAGTTTCTTATTTTCTTGTTGTTGTTGCTCTTGTTTTCCTATTTCTCTTGTTGCAGTTTGCATGCTTGGGATTCTGCAACCGCGATTGGAACTGCACTTATGTCATTCCCCATTGACGGGTGGGTTTAAGTGCTATGTTTACCTTCCTATTCGTTGTTTGTTGTTTGCTATTTCTAGTTTGCAAGTGAAAAAATTCAATACTGGAGATGCCTGAGTCAAAATCCTATTGCAGAACATCTTTGTATGTGAGGAGAAAATTCAATTTCTTTTTTTATATGTCACTGTGGTTGTGATGGAGGTGGGTTCTGTGTCGAACATAGGCATTCAGGAACAAGACCAAGACAACATTACAATCCTGTTTCTTTGGTCATTTTAGTCACATACAAAGATGTTCTGCAAGAGGATTTTGATCACTCCTATTATTGAAATTTCTTACTTGCAAACTGGATAAAAAACAACAATGAATAGGGATGAAACCATGGCAGTGAAACTTACTAGTGAATGGGGAGCGACAGAAGTGCAGTTCCAATTATGGATAAAGAATGCCAGTCGTGCAAACTGCAACTTTATTAAATGTTTACATAGTGGGAAGCCTTTGCACGGTCCTCACAACCTTACATGTTTACCTGAGAAGCCTCACAACTTGAAATGTTTTCTTAACAGGCATACTACAATACATTTTCCTTTGATTTTTTTATACAATCTTGTCTACAGTGAATTTGGGCAATATTGTTCGTCACCGACATTCCTGGTTGACTGGTTGATGCTTGCTCATTGGTTCACTGGATGCTGCTTGTTGTTGTTTGATTCAAATTTGCATAATTGAGGTACTACAGCTGTAGTTGGGCCTCTTGGTACTTGTTCATTGGTTTGTTGTTTTCTGCTTGCTCTTGTTTGCTTCAACTTTGCAAGGTTGGGGTCCTGCATCTGCAGTTGGACTAGTTGTTGCAGTTTGCATGCCAGGGACTGTGCTTCTAAACTTCCCCATTCACCAGTGATTCTCAGTGCCGTGGTTTCATTTCTGTTCGTTGGTTGTTGTTTTCTATTTCCAATTTGCAAGTAAGAATTTTCAATACTGGGAATGCCTGAGCCAAAATCCTCTTGCAAAACATTTTTGTGTGTGACTACTATGACCATAGAAACATGAGTGTGATGCTGTCTTGGTGTTGTTTTTGAAAGTCATTGTTCGCCAGGGATCCCACCTCTGTCGCAACCATAGTGACATGGCAAAGGTTAACAAATCTATGACAAGTGCATTCAGAAGAATACACAAAGAACATGAAAGAAATCATATTGATACTATGCAAATGATACATGCACTTGGAAATACATTGCTTAATCTTCAACAAATCTCTGCTCAACAAATAGTCCATGTTGCATTTTTCCTGCCCCTGGACCGTGGTTCAAGGAAATGTGTCTTCACAAACACATCTCCACTTGAAAAAAACAAATTGGAACATTGTTTTATAGTTGGGCCACCAAAAATACTATTAAAATAAAATAATATGAAAAATGTTGAAATAGATATAAACAACATCTCTTTGGACTTGAACCAGAGTTTGTTGAGCTCCAACTATATTTCATAGCTGAGAATGTTTTTCCCATAGTTAATGTGTTTCTATTGCTTCATAATTATGAGACTAAGTGTTGTTGTGTGAGGGATAAAGTTATGTTCTCCCTTTCTTTTTCCTCTTCTATACTTACCTGTTTTTCGCTTTTCTTGTTCCCCTCTATTATCCGTTTATGGTTCTATACTTAGTCGTGTTTCTATGCTTGTGGGTTCACGGGGTGGCGAATTGAAAAATCCTCATCTCCATCTATATCTTCACATCATGAGTCTGACCATCCACCGTTCATTTGCATACTTAGCCAATTTTATGGCCACAGGTTCATGGGTAGGTGCTATCAAACTCTCATGCCCCGTGTTTGAGGTATACATATTGCACCCAAAACTTTGGTGATCTACAATTCAACCCCTGGCTCCTCAAACTCACACGCCTAACTCTACTTATGATGACTCTGTCTGACCAACCCGCCTTTCCATACTTATTCGATTCTTCAAAGTTTCGTGGGTTCACAGACTCCTGGGTTCACAAAAGTTTGAAAGCATTTTTCTCTCCCCTCCATTCCTGCCACCTTTCACCCTTCCCAATGCACATTAATTATGATTTTAATAATGACAACTCACTAGGTAGGTTCAAAAATATTGGAATTAATAAGCAGAAAGCTTGAGGACATCTCCCATTAAAACGCATTAACGGGCGAATATTATGGGATCTGATGATTTTTTTGTGTCCATCTTGAATTGACAAAAAATGTTGGTTATTTTAGTTTTTTTAAGGCATCATCCTAGTAAGAATTCAATATTGTGCTACCCCACTGTCATCCACAAAGGTGTTTATGTCATGTCCCTCTTTAATACTGTGTATATATTGCAGGTTGTCATATTTGAGAATATGCTTGCATATGGAAATGTTAACTCATATTTTCTCTATCGTCTATGTGTTTCAACAAACTTTGTGAGCCGAAAACACCCTTCAAATTGGAACATGGTTTACATTTGGGCCACAAAAATACTAATAGAATAAAATAATATGATTGGTATTTGAATAACTATAGACAAATTCTATTTGTACTTGAACCTGAGTTTGTCGAGGTCCAACTATATTCCATAATTGAGAATTTTTTTCCCATAGTTATGTTTATGGCCACGAGTTCCTAGATTGGTGCTATCGAACTCTCATGCCCCATGTTCCATGATATACATCTTTCACCCAAAAATTCTGTGATCTACAATTTGACCCCAGTCTCCTAGAACTCACAAGCTTTAATCTACCTACGACAAGTCTGTCCTCGTCCATTTGACTGCCCCGTCTTTTCATACTTAGTCGATTCTTCACCTCTTGTTGTCTCAGATTCGCGGGTTCGCAGACTCCCAGGTTTAGAAAAGTTTGAAATCATTGATCGCTCTTTTCCATCCTCGCTACCTTTGCACACTTCCCAATGCAAATTACATACGCTTTTAATTGGTGACAATTCACCACATAGGTTCGAAAAGATTGGCATTAATTACCAAAAAGCTCGAGGACATCTCCGATTAAAATGCATTGAAGCAAGATATACGGGAGATTATATTATCATCCCCCAGTGTTCATTTTAAATACTATCAGGACACAATTATTTTGACATGTTGGAATACAAACAATTCTTCATCAAAGGATTAAGTTTTCTCACAGGCACCCCAGATGCACTCCAGTCGCCTGGTATCGAATTGGCAGAGGTCAATATTATGGGATCTAATTTTTTTTTTGTGTGGATCTTGAACTCAGAAAAATTGTTGCTTACTTTAGTTTTTTTAAGGCATTATGCCCTGCCTTTCCATACTTAGTCAATTATTCACCTCCTGTTGTCACAGATTCACGGGTTCCCTGGCTTCTAGGTTCACAAAAATTTCAAAGCATTTTTCGTGCCCTTCCCAATGCACATTAATCATGCCTTTATTAGTGACAACCCACCACCCATATTCGAAAATATTGGCATTAATAAGCGAAAAGGTCGAGGACATCTCCCATTAAAATGCATTAAACCAAGATTTATGGAAGATTATACTATCATCCTCCAACGTTCATTTTAAATACTTATTCCCATTTCCCTCTATCATTAAAAACTTGGGCTTTAAGGTGCCTTCATTGTAATGTTCCTGGTCATACACATGTGAGACAACTTAGAGATTCCATTCATGCCCAATTTAAAGACGAGGGAATGGTTTTATGTGATGTCAGCTTTGAGTGAAAAAAATTCTGTTAGCCAACATAAACTCAGAAAAAAAAAATTCAAGTATCTTATGATTGGTATTCTCCCTGTATTTGATCCTTTGTTTGGTTGAAAGGCCTGCCTGAAGATTTGTATATTGAACTTCTTTGTTTTGTTACTGGAAATTGGAAGGGACTTTCAAGTCACCTGCAAAATGATCATTTGTTGAAGTATATAACTTCTTCCAACAACACAGATTTGGCAAGTGTATCAAATCTTGCAAACCACACCAGAATTTATCTTTCATCAGAGGAGTCACACATATTGTGGCTTACAAAATGGTATGGAATATTCATAAATGATGCCAAATATTACTCCATGCGCGAATATACTCAGAAGGAAATTATAAATTTGGATCCTCACGAATGTGAGAAACTATATGAGTGGTTGAATCAACATCCTAAATTACAGAAGTTTCTATGTCAAAGTTTGTTGAGCGACTTCTGGGTGTGGTAACAGACTTGAAATAAATTAGTCAGCTTCTTTGCCAAAGTTTGTTCACTGACCTCTAGATGTAGTAATAGACTCCACATACAATCAACTTTCTATCACTACTGCACATTTTTTTCACTATTCCTATGCATATAATTCCATATGGGTCAAAGAGCTTGTTTCTCTTTGCAAGAATATTCTCTTGGTATTTGAAGGTGGGTATATAATTAGGGAACGAGGCTCTCAAATTTTTTTGATGCTTGCATTGACAAGTAACTAGGAAAATTTAATGGGAAGGAATTTTGGACTATGGACTTTGCAACACTTTCTGAATATTACTTTATACTACCACCTTCTGCAAGAAGTTTGACATATTCAGGTAATGATTTGGTTTCTGAAGATCACCTTTTACTACCACCTTCATGTAATGATTTTTTTTCATTCTTTAGAAGATACCTTTATGTAGTAGATATTCTAGAGCTATTTCCACCGAATATCAATCTTCCTGCTATTTCCTATGCTTTGAATAAGGAGAATGTATTTCTTCTGTTGCATTAGATCCAATATTTGAAAAAAATAGAAGTTTCTCGATGCTTGAAGTATTGACTTGTCTTGTTCAAATAAATCGCCATGGCCTCACTGCAAGCATATCTTGAGTTTTTCATCAGGATCACAGGTTGATAAGAATAGAGTTCCTTCCTGGTCATAGAGTGCTTCCATCCCCATCACAGGTGCTTTTATTGCTACCTTGTTTCTTTGTCCTGGTGGTGGATCCTTCTATCTTAACCAACATGATGGAAATAAACTAGCTGTAGGGAATTTGATCGCTTCCGGGGATCCGAGTTGACTATATATTAATTTTGGTTAACTTAAAAATGTTTATGTGTGAAACCTAATGTTAGACATAGAAAATACAATTTCTTATTTTTTAAAATATAAAATAATGTATTTTTTTAACACATGACTGTTCGAAAAGTTTCAGGCATTGTTTGGGATTCACGTCCTTAAAGGATGTTAATTAATTACACAATTAATATTGCTTGTGCCAATTCAATCGACTCGTCCTTGACTATGGAAATCAAATTAACACCGCAATGTCAAATAATAAATGTCTGACATGCACCTAATGTTGAGGTCATCATCGCACAAGACACCCAACCTCCAAAGATTTCTGGACTCACATCAACATTGTAATTGTCGTGACAAAGCAACACTAAATTCAATTCTCTTTGTAGGTCTGACAACCTTGCAGTCTAAGTGCTTTAACAATGACATGACTTCTTTTTCACTGCATTACCACCCTGCAGTCAATGGCATTGTTCCCATTTCCACCGCCAATGTCAATGTTCAAAGCTGAAGCTATCTGGATCTTAGAGTCACTGCCAGTGTGGATGCCTGAAGCTGAGCTACCTAGAGCCTGGGGTCATGAATTGATACACTTGACATTAGTACCAGTAGTGATCGAAGGTTGATTGTATGTCGAGTCTATTACTACATCTAGAGGTCGCTCAACAAACTTTAAGATAGAATTTGGTTGTCTGTCAAGTCTATTACAACTTTGAGATAGAAGGTTTTGTAATTTTAGAATGTTGATTCAACCACTCATACAATTTATCACCTTCGTGAGGATCCAAATTTATAATTTCCTTTTGAGTATATTCAAGCATGGAGTAATATTTGGCGTCACTTCCGAATATTCCAAACCATTTTGTGAGCCATGATATATGCCACTCCTATGAAGAAAGATATATTATGGTGTGATCTGCAACATTTGATACACTTTCTAAATCCGTGTTGCTGGAAGAAGCTATATACTTCAACAAAGGATCATTTTGCAGGTGACTTGAACGTCCCTTCCAATTTACAACAATAAAACAAATAAATTCAACATACAAATCTTCAGGCAAGCCTTTCAACCAAACAAACGATTGAATACAAGTAGAATACTAGTCACAAGATACTTGAATTTTTTTGTCTCGGCTTCTATTGGCTAACATAATTTTTTTCCCCCAAAGCCGACATCACATAAAACCACTCCCTTGTCTTTGAATTAGGCCTGAATCACATCTCTAAGTTGTCTTAGATGTGGATGACCAGGAACATTATAAGGAAGGCACCTTAAACCCCAAGTTTTCGATGATAGAGGGAAATTAACACTTAGCAAAGTATGAAATGTTGAATAAAAAGCTAATGCAGGAAGGCCATATATAGAAGAGACAAACTATTCAAGAAGTTGGGATAGATCTAGTTGATAGCACCCATGAAGTCCAAGACCCGAAATTGATATTCAACTCGTTGTTTTTAACTAGGCAAGCATTTGATGATCAAGTTGAAATCTATAAAAGACTATCTACAGGCTTGATTCTTGTACATATTTTTTTTTTTGATCTGCGGGAGCCCCAATCGCAGTCATTATGAAAAAAACATTTAAATTTCAGTGTTGAACTATTTCAAGACAACTATTTTGGGAAATAATATCAACGATATTTTGTAACCCAGTTTATCTGAATATAAAATATTTGGGGTTTTTGTATGATGTTTTCCAATGTTTAATATTTTTTTTTTTTAAATTGACTCATATTCTTGTACAACTATTGATAGATGAATTCAACCTCTTTCTACAAGAATTTAAGATGCTCTTTGATCCATAGTCAAACATGCACGACAAGTTTTTTTTTCCCCTACCCAACACTTTGATTTAAATAAAAGCTACTCTATTCGCTCCTTACATTTTACATGGAAGAATAATTTGTGATAGGACATAGTTCTGTGGCACCCACCCTGTACTTAAGAAAGAAATGGGTGGATCCGTCCTTCTTTCATTCTTCGAGGCCCTATAAATAGAGTCAATTAATGACTCTATTTCAACATGGAAACTCAGGTGTCGACGTCATGTTCCTGTTCAATATTGTGCATATATTACAACTTCTTCTATTTGAGAATATCCTTGCATATAAAAAATGTTACGTCATATATATATATATATATATATTTCTTATGGGTTTGAACAAAATTTATGAGCCGAAAACACCCTACAAATTGGAAGATGGTTTACATTTGGAAGACAAATAATCTATTAAGATATATTAATATGAATACTACTGGAATAAATATAAACAAATTATCTTTAAACTTGAAGTTGTCTTTGTTGACCTCCAAGTATATTACATAGCTGAGACTAAATGTTCGTTTCTCCCTTTCTTTTCCCTCCTCTATACTTACCCGTTTTCCCCTTGTCTTCTTCCCCTATATTATCCCTTTATGGTTCTATACTTCGTCACATTTCTATGATCATGGCTTCCTAGGTTGGCGGATTGGAAAATGCTCATATTCATCTATATCTTTACATCATGAGCCCGACCGATCGCCGTCCCTTTCAATACTTAGCCAATTATGTGATCACCGGGTCCTAAGTTAGCGTTGTCAAACTCTTATGCCCCATGTTCCGTCGTATACATGTTGCACCCTGTTAGCACTCCAAGAAACTCCTTAGGGTTGTAGACTAAGGATGCTTGGTAACTTAATAAATCATGAATAATGAAAGTGTGGATCAATGGGATAATAGAGAGTAGCTAATGAAAAGACAACTCACAATGCAATTGAATGAAACAATGCTTTTAGGAATCAATGACCAGACAGAGTAATATCAAAAGGTATGGAGAAAACTGATCTAGATAATCAAGTACATCAGTGTGTAGGATCATACAAGCCAACAAGAATTCCTTTAGTTCAAGTTCATGAGCTTAATAAGAAATTAACAATTCTTAGAAGCTGAGCTAAACTGAAATAAAGTACAGAACATGGAATATTGAAGAAATCTGTCATTAACAACAAAAGAAGACTGTGATTCTGTATTGAAAAATAAGTGTCTTAGTACAATAGAAAAAGAGTATCCAAAATTGAACCTCTTGTTCTCCAAATGTCTTTGGATTTATAGCCTTACAAGATGAAATCTAGATCCATGAAAAATGGATCAGATTTGCTAAAAATAGTCAAACTAAACAAGTGTAGGATGAGATCCTATAAAAATAGATCTAGAATTCTAAAAATGGAAAGTCAAAACAAAATAGGAAAAGATCATGTCTAATGAGTCAAACTCTATCTTGATAGCCTTCATATCCTTCAAACTCTTTGATAGATGTAAAAATCCTTCCAAGACTGATGACTCCTCATGAGAAATTCGAATTTGCCTCCTTTGGCAAAAATACAGTTTATCTGCTCATTAACTAGTCCACCATTTTCACTTTCCCACCTTCTTAACCATCAAATACATCAAGATAAAACCTTAAACCTGATGTATTTAATTATTATGCATCTTTAGAAACCAACCTCGAAAGATTTGGTTGAGAAAAAATCAAATCTGGGCAAAAATACTAGCTTGCTACCCTGTAACAGGTTTTGGTGGTTAAGGGCATAAAAATCTGGCCCTGTTAACCACCGAAAAGCTCAGATTTTGGTGGTTAAGGGCCTAAAAATTAAGGGATGTTAACCACCGAAACCTTTAGCTTTCTGAAAATGTTTGAAACTTGCAAAAATGATTACCCTGTCGATTTGTTGAAGGTTCAGGGACTTTTTGGTGATGCTGCTCCTCCTTGTACAGAGCTGGAAACTTCAGTTTGCTGTGTAAGAGGCTCTCTTTCCTTTATGTCTGTTAGATTGGTTGTCCCATTGCTAGCTTGAACATTCTCTATCATGCTTTAATCTACCATTTGGACATAAGTTTGACACTGGAGATAACATAGATTCATTGGGTTTATGGTATTGAAAATCTCCACTGAATGATGACATTCGACCAAGGGATGCCAAACTGTATGAAGGTGAAAGCACAGACAATTGCAAGAATGAGTTGCCATGGCTTTGAGGACCTGTTGCAACTTGTTTCACTTGTGTTGTCGCCTGAAGTAGCTAAGTACTTATTGGCAACTACTTTTGATGATGAGAATGACCCTGCAATGAAATATTAGTCTGCATCTGGGTGACCATGTGTGAAAGAACAAAAGGCTCCGAATCTACCACCCTTGACAATGAGATCTCAGAAGCAAACAAATCATCAAGATTCGATGGGTTAATGCTGTTAAGACCATAAGTTCTATATTTTCTAGAGGTGCTCCCATTCCCAAAATACAAAATACAAAATTCCACATGTGAATTCAATCTTACTAGAGATAGTAAGTCTAAAAGACAAACAAAGAACCACAAGTAGACAGAACTTGACTGCGATATTCTTCAAACTTCAAAGTGCAGCCACCCTGTACTATTTCCAATTGCTTCCTTTGAAAGAGAACCTGCCATGGAGTTGAATTGATAATGAACATGGAAGCTTTTTAACCATGAAAAATTCCTCTTGAGTGCCATAATTTTCTGCTTCCAAGTGAGAAGAAAGAGAACATTTAAAAGAGACCTGCCTTCAAACCAATCAATCACAACCTTCAAATCCCCTCCATCATAAATTCTAGTAAATGTAAATGAGCAGCAAAGGTAAATAAACTCCGCAGTCCCAGTAATTCTACCCTGATATTACTACCAGCTCCAACAACAATCTGTCACCAATACCTCATATGCCAGCTTGACTAAAACAGAGCCAGAATATTTATTCCACGTCCAAACAGGCTTATCTCCTTCATCTTTCAGTGATAAACCACTGCTTCTGAGAAGCATTGCATAAGAGCACCATTCCTAGGCTAAAACACCAGTCAAACTTAAATCAGATGCATCCAACCAGTCATGTTAACCCGAGACATTCAAATGAGATGAATGTGCAATATGGGATAAAGAATAAATAATAGATCTGCAAAGAGGACAAGTGCTGTAACAGATCCAAGGAGAGCTTGTATGAAGAACCGCATCCCACAATCAGATCCTGACCAACAAGGACTCGTTTACCATCACCAACATTCCAAGCCATCCATTTCTTCAACAATAGAAGCGAGTCTAACAAATTTCTAGATGATGAATTTGCTATTGAAATGGAGTTTCAACCATTCTTTAGCCATTTAAAACGATATCTGGAGCTTTGAAAGCGTGCCTCATATATTTCTGTCACCATCACTGCTAATCCTCTACATTTACAAAAATTTTTCAATGCGACACCTGATCTTACTTGAGGGTACGACTATATCTTCCCAAGCTCAAATCCAAATATGATTGTTTCATTAAAATATTATGATCTTTAGATGAAAATCGACTATTTGAGCGTGCAAAACAGACTTTCCACGGCTGAGAAATTGATTTTCCCCAGGCATTTTGGAAATTTTGACTTTTAGTGGTTAACTAGCCCAAAATTTAGCTTGTTAACCATCAGAAAGCTCTGCTTTCGATTGGTTATGAGCTGGATTTAACACCTTAACCACCAAAACACGAAATTTGAAATTTTGAATGCCAAGACCAAATCAAATGATTTTTTCCAAGTTTGTATTTGAAAAGCGGACCATCTAATGCACCCAAAAAATTTTGAAATGAAATTTTGGACCTATTCTTATCTCCTAAAAATTAGCAAAATTACGATGCTATTTTGGGAGATAATATGGTTCCTTCTGGGGATGAAAGACTCCTTGTGAGGTTTCAAGAACTCCAGATCTGATGCCTTTCCCGGAAAGCTCAAACGGAACTTTAAACTCTAGTGTTCCATTGGGCATGGAGTCAATTAGCTCATGAAACCAATCTCTGAAAACTATCAAGCTCTATACCGGTCTTTGAATACCTTCAGAAACACGCCTTTATGCAACCAAAGTTAACTACTATTTCTGCTGGAATCTGGAAATGCTCAGGCAGCGAGCTTATTTCCTACCCTACTATGGCACTACGCCATTGGTTAAGTGAATGATGATTTCCATAGAAGCCATTCAAGCAATTTAAATACTGAAGAAATCTTGTCTTTGTCACTGATCAACAAATAATGTTTGTCATGCAACAATAGTGATAAGAATTCATTCATGAAACCATACTTACCCTGAAAACAACGACAAGCTAAGGAAATGCAAACTAGTTGAGCCTTTGAAATATCGTCCATGGCGGCTACTGCTGGATCCTTAAAGGAAGATAAAGTAACATCTTTTGCTCCCTCGGGAAAACGGTGCATATCATGGCAACCTCCCGCTCAACCATGGTTGTTCCTTTGTTGGAAAATTGATCACCTTCTTGTTTCCTTGATCTGGATTTTGATCATCAATCATCCACAACCACTCTCCGGAAAAAGTTCTCGGAAGATGATGATAAGACAGTATTAAAATCATATGAACAAGGATTGGTTAAAAACATATAATTGCCTATGAAATCATTAGTCATCATAGGCTCTTCCTGATTTAAAAACTGATCATAAGCTTCACATGCATGCATGTCTCTGGAATACTCAGCGAACACTGACAAATTTGACCCTTCCACTGAATTGGACTTACATGTTTGTTGTTGTCCCACATCTGCTCCAACCTCATTACTCTCCTGCTCAAAATTTGAAGTACATTGATATTCTGCTTGCTCATGCACTTGCAAATTTCCAAGAAATCTCGATCTCGGATCGCTGGAGAACATGGATATTTTCCTCGACCCTATGAGCATCTTCAAACAAGCGGGTTAAGGATGAAGACTCTGTTCTATGAGGAAGAAGGACAAGATGAATGAAGACCCATGACATAATATATCATGGAAACTGTCTCTATATGCTTGACCTCCAAGGCATGTCATGATAAACATGGTAGAACCTTCTGTTAAAAGCAGGCAAGGCTTCATCCTGCTCTCGTTTCAAAGCATAGAAATCAGCAAGGTATGAATCTAAAGATTTGTACTTGCCCCAATACTTCGTGAAAGCATTAGAACTTCGGTCAAGGAGCCAATTGAGTCGGCTCTGGAGACTTTTAAACCATGCGACCCACATCTTTGATCAGAGACTTGAGAAAAATCTCATGATCACATATTCATGAGCAAGCTGAAAACGATCAGCAAAATCCAAAAAGGATTCCACGTGTCTCTCAGTTGAAGCTTGATTTTGTCCAGAAAACCAAGGGAGATATTCATAATAGTCATTGGGATAAGGATGAAGAAGAAGGGGTAGCTTTAAAGGCTTGAACATCTTCATAAGGATCTTAAATTGAAAAGTTGTGGGCTGATCATGAGAGTTAACGAGTTCATGACAAGGTTAAAAAATTATGACAAGAGGGGTTGAGATCCGGACAGGGTCTGAAACAATTTCTATCTTTTCAAGGTCACATGGCTCATCAGATTCTGAAGGAAAAGAAATATGATGGTCATCTTTGTGAATGGGATGAGGTAAAGCTACCGAATCTACATCTACAATGTAGGGTTGCAGGATTTCCTCTTCTAAAGACGAATACATACAAGAAGGATGATGATTTTCTGAATATACAAAACTTATAAAACAATTCTCTTTACGCCAAAGGAAATGAATGAAAAGGGTAATAAGAACAACAATAGTTCATGAAGCAAACTAATGAACTGATACCTAGATTTTGATTTGAGCCTCTTCATCTTTTATCAACAGGGTCCTCGGTGGAATCTTTGAGCATTCCTCTTCATCTTTTATCAACAGGATCCTCCCCAGTGGAATCTTTGAACGTGGAGTCGCTAGATAGATGCTTACAACCAATATAATGCTCAGCCTTTGTCTATCATCAAAAGCTGAAACTATGTCGTCTCCCAGGGAAGCTTGCTTCATTCTTCGTTCCCCGGCAATGACGCCAATTTGTTAGCACTCCAAGAAACTCCTGAGGGTTGTAGACTAAGGATGCTTGGTAACTTAATAAATCATGAATAATGAAAGTGTGGATCAATGGGATAATAGAGAGTAGTTAATGAGAAGACAACTCACAATGCAATCGAATGAAACAATTATTTTAGGAATCAATGACCAGACAGAGTAATATCAAAAGGTATGGAGAAAAATGATCTAGATAATCAAGTACAACAGTGTGTAGGATCATACAAGCCAGCAATAATTCCTTTAGTTCAAGTTCATGAGCTTAATAAGAAATTAACAATTCTTAGAAGCTGAGCTAAACTGAAATAAAGTACAGAACATGGAATAGATGAAGAAATATTTCATTAACAACAAAAGAAGACTGTGATTCTATATTGAAAAATAAGTGTCTTAGTACAATAGCAAAAGAGTATCCAAATTGAACCTCTTGTTCTCCAAATGTCTTTGGCTTTATAGCCTTACAAGATGAAATCTAGATCCATGAAAAATGGATCAGATTTGCTAAAAATAGTCAAACTAAACAAGTGTAGGATGAGATCCTATAAAAATGGATCTAGAATTCTAATAATGGAAAGTCAAAACAAAATAGGAAAAGATCATGTCTAATGAGTCAAACTCTATCTTGATAGCCTTCATATCCTTCAAACTCTTTGACAGATGTAAAAATCCTTCCAAGACTGATGACTCCTCATGAGAAATTTGAATTTGCCTCCTTTGGCAAAAAGACAGTTTATCTGCTCATTAACTAGTCTACCATTTTCACTTTCCCACCTTCTTAACCATCAAATATATCAATATAAAATCTTAAACCTGATTTATTTAATTATTATGCATCTTTAGAAACCAACCTCGAAAGATTTGGTTGAGAAAAAATCAAATCTGGGAAAAAATACTAGCTTGCTGCCCTGTAACAGGTTTCGGTGGTTAAGGGCATAAAAATACGGCCCTGTTAACCACCGAAAAGCTCATCTTTCGGTGGTTAAGGGCCTAAAAATTAAGGGTTGTTAACCACCGAAACCTATAGCTTTCTGAAAATGTTTGAAACTTGCAAAAATGATTACCCTGTCGATTTGCTGAAGGTTCAGGGACTTTTTGGTGATGTTGCTCCTCCTTGTACAGAGCTGGAAACTTCAGTTTGCTGTGTAAGAGGCTCTCTTTCCTTTATGTCTGTTAGATTGGTTGTCCCATTTCTAGCTTGAACATTCTCTATCATGCTTTAATATACCATTTGGACATAAGTTTGACACTGGAGATAACAGAGACTCATTGGGTTTATGGCACTGAAAATCTCCACTGAATGATGACATTCGACCAAGGGATGCCAAACTGTATGAAGGTGAAAGAACATACAATTGCAAGAATGAGTTTCCATGGCTTTGAGGATCTGTTGTAGCTTGCTGCACTTGTGTTGTCACCTAAAGTAGCTGAGTACTGATTGACAACTTCTTTTGATGGTGAGAATGACCCTGCAATGAAATATTAGTCTGTATCTGGGTGACCATGTGTGAAAGAACATAAGGCTCCGAATCTACCACCCCTAGCAATGAGATCTCAGAAGCAAACAAATCATCAAGATTCGATAATGCTGTTAAGACCATAAGTTCTATATTTTCCAGAGGTGCTCCCATTCCCAAAATACAAAATACAAAATTCCACATGTGAATTCAATCTTACTAGAGATAGTAAGTCTAAAAGACAAACAAAGAACCACAAGAAGACAGAACTTGACTGCGATATTCTTCAAACTTCAAAGTGCAGCCACCCTGTACTATTTCCAATTGCTTCCTTTGAAAGAGAATCTGCCATGGATTTGAATTGATGATGACCATGGAGGATTTTTAACCATGAAAAATTCCTCTTGAGTGCCATAATTTTCTGCTTCCAAGTGAGAAGAAAGAGAACATTTAAAAGAGACCTGCCTTCAAACCAATCAATCACAACCTTCAAATTCCCTCCATCATAAGTTTTGGTAAATGTAAATGAGAAGCAAAGGTAAATAAACTCCACAGTCCCAGTAATTCTACCCTGATATTATTGCCAGCTCCAACAACATTCTGTCACCAATGCCTCGTATGCCAACTTGACTAAAACAGAGCCAGAATATTTATTCCACGTCCAAACAGGCTTATCTCCTTCATCCTTCAGTGAGAAACCACTGCTTCTGAGAAGCATTACATAAGAGCACCATTCTTGGGCTAAAACACCAGTCAAACTTAAATCAGATGCATCCAACCAGTCATGTTAACCCGAGACATTCAAATGAGATGAATGTGCAATATGGGATAAAGAATAAAGAATAGATCTGCAAAGAGGACAAGTGTTGTAACAGATCCAAGGAGAGCTTGTATGAAGAACCACATCCCACAATGAGATCTTGACCAACAAGGACTCGTTTACCATCACCAACATTCCAAGCCATCAATTTCTTCAACAATGGAAGCGAGTCTAACAAATTTCTAGATGATGATTTTTCTATTGAACTGGAGTTTGAACCATTCTTTATCCATTTAAAACGAGATCTGGAGCTTTGAAAGCGTGCCTCATAGATTTTTGTGCATGCATTTATCGATCCTCTGCATTTACAAAATTTTGCCAACTGACACCTGATCTTGCAGGGTAATTTTGACTATCTTCCCGAGCTCCAAATCCAAATCTGATTGCACCATTGGAAATATTATGATCTGTAGTTAAAAATTGACTATTTGAACGTGCAAAACGAACATTCCACAGCTGAGAAAATTGATTTTTCCCAAAGGCATTTTTTTTCTGGAAATTTTGACTTTCTGTGGTTAACTAGCCCAAAATTTAGCCCGTTAACCATCGAAAAGCTCTGCTTTCAGTGGTTAACGAACCGTTTTTTAGCCTGCCTTAACCACCGAAACCTGAAATTTGAAATTTTGAATGCCAAGACCAAATCAAATGATTTTTCCAAGTTTGTATTTGAAAAGCAGACCATCTAATGCACCCAAAAAAATTTTGAAATGAATTTTTGGACCTGTTCTTATCTCCTAAAAATTAGCAAAATGACGGTTCTATTTTGGGAGATAACACACCCAAAAACTTCCATGATCTGCAATTTATGCTTTTACTAGTGATAAATCACCAGAGGTTTGAAAAGATTGGCATTAATAAACAAACAATAGAATTTGTTCTATGAGATACTTACCCCTTTTCCCCTTTTCTTGTTCCCCTCTATTATCCCTTTCTAGTTATATAACTTAGTCTCCTTTCTATGATCGCAGGTTCCCGGGTTGGTGGACTGACAAATATTCATCTCTATCTATATCCTCACATCACGAGTCCGACCGACTGCTATTCCTTTCCATACTTAGCCAATTTTATTATTGTGGTTTATGGGGTTGGCGCTTTCGAACTCTCTTGCTGCTTGTTCCATGATATACATCTTGCAATAAAAAATTCCATGATCTACAATTCCACTCTGGACTCCTCGAAATCACAAGCTTCACTCTACCCGAGTTCACAAAAGTTTCAAAGCATCTAACGTTGCATTCCATCCCCACTACCTTTGCACTCTTCCCAATGCACATTAATTATTGTTTTACTAGTGACAACTCAACACACTGGTACAAAACAATTGGCATTAACAAGCAAAAACCTCAAGGACATCTCCCATTAACACACATTAAACGACCATTTATGGTACTCCGAACGACCGTTGTTCCTTTCCATACTTACCCAATTTTTTTCACGTGTTCTATGATATACATATTGCACCAAAAAATTCCGTCATCTACAATTCCACCCCTGGCTCCTCCAACTCGCAAGCTTCACTCTACCTGGGTTCACAAAAAGTTTCAAAACATTTATCGCTCCCTTCCATCCTTGCCACATTCGCACCCTTCCCAATGCACATTAATTATTCTGGCCTCTAGATTGCACTTCCATTGTTTCATGACCTACAAACAACACCCTAACCTTCACGATATAAAAATGGACTGTCAGAATCCCATATCCTCCCCTCTTCCGTGTTACACATTCTGAATTCAAAATTTCCGAGCCATACGATTTGACTGTCGGGGCCTCACATCTTCTAGGGAACCCTTGTCACCCTATTTTGGATCCTTGGGTTGGTGGGTTCACGAAATATCCAATTCCTAGTCACTGTTTCCTGTGCCCTCCACCTTCATACTTCTTTCCAAATATGCAACAACAAAGGTTTAATGCTAACAATTCATCATGCAAAAACTGTAAATATCATCATTAATAAGCAAAAGGCTCGAGGAGGCAATCACACTGACTATCCCTACACAACTTGTCCATAAATATGCAGAAAAGATCTTACCAGGTAATGGGATATCTATTACAAATTTCAATATATTAGTGAAAATGAGTTCGACCTACCATTTCCCTATTCCATACTTAGATACTTTTTCGATTGCGGGTTCCTATACTGGCGGGCTCAAGCTTGTGTTTCCAATGTTTCGTGACTTGCAAACAATACCCAAAGTTCTACGATATACAATTTGTCCGCTAGAATGCCCCATCATGAGCCTGATTAACCGTCATTCCTTTCAATGCTTAGCCACAAGTTGGCTCTATGTTCATGACATGGTACATTTCCATGGTTTCACATGCTGCAACTGTTAAAATAATGTAACTGCAAAGAGTATTCTTATTACTATTGTCATTTTATTCATAGGATTAATCCCCATTGTGGATTAATCATGTCGGTAATTGTATTAGGACCAAATCCCCTTTTTCAGATTGGTCATTGAACAATTGTAATAGGCAAAATAAGAAGTCGGCCCCAACAGTTATTATTGAGACCCATAATTAAATTAAAGGTGGGTTTACCCACCCAGAGTGAGAGGTTGACCCTGCCAGTGAAACCCTTTCACACGTGCCAGTCTTGTATATATGGGGAGGCTAGCGCCTCACTTTAATACACACTCACTTGCTCATTCAATTATGAGACAAGCTGCAATTACCAGTTGGAGAGAGGGAGAATGTAATGTCCCCACTTTGGGACATCATCACAGGGCAGAGATTTATGATGACCAGAATAGTCAGATGGGTGCTAGAGCGAGTACATGGGTATTTGAGAGGCATTGTGGGGTCCATCTTGCATTGATGATCATATTCCATCATTATGAGCCATTCCGCACAGGTTGGCTTTGGTTTCATTACATTCTAACGATTTCCATGATTTTGACTATTTTGAGCTA
>SNQJ01S0119814.1:43547-58466 GCA_010110895.2 Picea sitchensis
AATCACAATATGTATTATTTAAATTTATCAATAGTATTCAATGGTTTATCATTTATGCATTCAATACATTATTGAATCATGAACAATATCATCCAGCATTTCATAATAAATAATGATAGAGAAAATATCCACAAATACACAATACACCAATATTTACGTGGAAACCCATTGCGAGAGAAAAAACAAAAATGATTTTCTTATATGTCTTAAGAAGTACTTTCATAGGAAGCACCGACTTCCTTACTTTCTAGCTACAAATGGAAGGAGGCTCCAACCCCCTAGTTTCTCAGACTCCAACCTGAAGGAAACTCCAACTCCCAAATTATATAGCTCCAACCAAAAGGAGGCTACAACCCCCTAGTTTCTCAGGCTCCAACCTAGAGGAGGCTACAACTCCCTTCTTTTTTGGCTCCAACCAGAAGGAGGCTACAACCCCCTATGTTCTCCAGATACAACCAGAAGGTGGCTACAACCACCTATCCTTGCCTCGTCCGACCACCCTAAAATATATATGTAGAAAACATGTCACTACCACTGAATCAACCACTTCCACTGCCAACCTATCACTGTCAACCTGCAACATCAACCTGTCAACTTATCACTGTCAACCTATCACTGTCAACCTGTCACATCAAGATACACTTTATGAGGTTTAACTATATCTGCAATTATCTAGATCTGTCAAACATCAGACATAATAGCGCTACATGTTCCTTCAGCAGACTTTATATTGTCCAATCATCCATATAAACTTCTATAAACTTGTGGATGAATTCTCGGAAAGTTGTTATTACAATCTGGGAAAAAAATGCATGGGCATTATTTAGGTCGAAGGGAATCACATTATATGAAAATGACCCCCATTATGTTATGAATGTGGTCTTATTTTTGTCTTCTTAAGTAATCCTTACTTGGTGATACCCAGAAAATCCATCCATAAATGAGTAAGATTCTTTCCCCGCAACTTGTTTTAGCACCTCAACAACAAAAGGTGTTGGGAAAGGGTCATGCACACATGAAGAATTAAGGCTTCTGTAGTCTACATAGACCCTAATGTCCTATGTGCCTTTCTTTCTCTAGATGACTATTGGTCGAAGAACCCATTCTGCTTCTCCCACTGTAAAAATGAGTCCAACTTCTAGCATCTTGTCTATTTCCCTCTTAACCTTCTCTTTCACTTTGGGGTTAAGGCGATATGGTATATTCTTTACACGCTTTGATCCTAGTTTTAGTTCAATTTTCATCTCTCCCATAGCTCCTTTAATCCTTTTTAGCTCTGAAAATGCCTTTGGTAACAAGTCCTCATACTCTCGCAACAGGCTATGTATTTATTGTCTAGTTTGATCATCCCATTAATATCTTACCATAGCTATCTTAGGTTGTTTTGTGGTCCCTATATCGACTTTGCGCAACTTTAATGGATAATTATAAGAACCATCAGTTTGGATGGGTATAATGTTTTGTATTTCTATGCTTCCTTCTATTTCCTTAATGGCTAAGTTTCTCAATTCTTCTAAATCATTTGGTTTTCCAAATCCTTTTCAATCTTATAGAATTCTATAGGTCTCTTGTTCAAGTTTAGGTGAAGGTTAGACTGAATTTCTTAGCTATGCTTGGCACATACCACTACGTCTGATTTCCATTCACCAGTATCTATAAAAATGAATTCTTTAATTCTTTGCAGGACTACTTTAAGCTCAGGGCACTTAATTGTAAACAAGAAGTCCTTGCAAAATTGATCTACAAACGTTTTCCAGTGGCTGGTCTTTCTTATGGTTTCTTCATGTGTGTACCAAGATTTCAGAATTGGACCTAGTGAATGGGAAAATACTTGAAACCACAAGCAAGGTGGTATTTCCGCAACTTGCCATTGTCTCATGCATTATTCAATTTGTTATTTAGGATCAGACTGTCCATTGAATAGTTGCACAACTTGGAAATTCATTTGCATATTTGATTCTAGATGCTCCTTATCTTGAAATCTATATCGGATATCTTGCTTCACATAGTCCCAGTTATCAACTAGGTCTTTGTGATTAGTCCACCATCTGACAGGGGTGTCTTGCAGGGATAAATCCAACACTGAGATCCTTTGATCCTCTACTATATTTTATTCCATGTTGACCAGAAAACTATCAAGTTCTGAGGTACCATCATATATCGAGTGTTCTCTGACCTCAGTTCCAATCCATCTAGTTTCTCTGAAAATTGCACATCTTCTTGAAAATATTTCATATGAACCTTGCTGCTAACTGTCAAATGCCAGTTCTGAATCTTTTTCCACTAATTGTATGCTCCTCTAACTTACTAATCCATCAGCAGTAGGATTTATGTATTCTTTTCTCATTCCTACTATTACAATGTACAACTGATCCAAGTCTTCTCCCTCCATATTGTTGTCTTTTGTCTCCGTGTATCGAGGGCCTACATATGGATCCAAGGGTTGAACTACTTTTATTCTGTTTGCCTCAAATTTCATCGTGTATTTATTTAGCTCAATCACCACATAGTTTTTGTAAACCCAATAAATACTAATTAGTGTGGGATAAGGGTCCTTATCCCCCATGATTTCAATCACCTTAAAATAAGCTACAGTCTTCACTCCTGCAACATCTATTTCCACATTCTCCAGTCTTCCTATTGGAAAAATAAAAAATTAATTGGCAATTATTAGCTGGATTGGGGAATATGTCAACTGGGGTTTTCCTAATGCTTCCCAAGTATTTTTAGGAAGTATATTATCATATCCTAGATCTAACATGACATCATTAATCTCAAACTCATGTAGTTGGGCTTCTAATCTAAACTCTTTTCTAGTTCATACTTTCCTTCTTTGTACTCTCTAAGTATTCTTCTTATGAAGATTAGTCCTTATTCTCATTTCTGGAGATTCTTCAATTCCTAGGACTAGGTATAGTGCATTGCGCAACTTTTCTGTCAACTGGTCATTCCCGAGAATATCATAAAATAACTGAAACGAAAGGTCAACTACATTTTGTGACTGCTCTGGTTGTCTCATCGGGACTACAGGGTTTCTGGATGCAAGAGGTGAAGCAGGGACTTGTGCGATCTTAGGGTAAACAATAGGCTGAGGGGGTTTCTCTTGCATCTGAGGGTCAGAGATATTTTGAAATACTTCTATCGATTTTTTAAAGAATAGCTTATGTTTTAGGGGATCATACCTATCCTCCTTAGGTGCCTCTTTCTAGATCTGAGGTAAATTATCAACATTGCACCAGTATTTTCCCCTCCTCGAGTAATGATATTAAGGTTGGGAAATTGTCCTCTAATAACTCTCTTTATCTCTGAACTGATGAGGTCAGTTCCTGGTTGACATACCTAATCTTCCCATTTTGCAATTAGTTCTAGGCAGTCTTCAGTTTCATGCCCATTGTTTCTGCAGTGAGAGCACCATGGTCACCTTGGATGAGGACAATCTCTAGCCATGTGGCCTTGATCATCACAATTGTAGCATATACTTGGTCCTCTTCCCCTAGTCCTTCCTCCTATGAAATCTCCTCTAGCTCCACCTCCGCAACCTCTTCCCGGTCCCTGAGGGGTTTCATTCACCCTGAATGATGTTCGATCCAATCTGTCTGCAAGTTCATCCAATGCTCTACACTGATTTGTAGCATGTGTGGTAGATGTGAAAAACTCACAATGCACATTATTCAGTACGTTTGAATACTTCTTAATATTGGGGCATTGTCTTGGCCCATTCCCATGGATTCGAAAAATATAGCAATACGTAATTGATGGCACTACTTGATTACCTAGAAAAGCATGATATGGGGTTGGGGTATGGAATGGTAAATTTGTGGATACTTGTGCAACTCCTCTGGTGGGTCCTAGTGAGGGTCCCATTGGACTCTCAGGAGGTCCCATTCCCCTCATCCATGGACATTCGTTCACCAGATGTCCTTCTGCATAGCATCTAGTACACCAGACTTGCGGTCATCATGGTTTGGGTATCGTCAATTCTTGAATCTTCTATGTAAGCGTTGATATTTTCCCTTGTAGTTGCACCAAATTTTCATCTGCTGGGGGTTTGGTCACTCTTAGGCTCCCCGGATATCCTTTCATGGATTTAATCTTCATTGATTGTTCCAAGACATCTATCAAAGTGGTTATCCATTGTTGCGTTAATGTAATCCATGTCAAAGGTAGCAAGCCCTGGATATACCATTCTCTTTGATGTTCTTCATGGATCGGATGCACAAACCTCCCTATATCATCTTTAAACTTCTACCTATATTCCCAGGTTGATTCACCTTCCCTTTGTTGAATTTTTCACAACTCAGACAGAGCTTGTCATTCTGACTGAGGTATCTTAAACTCCGCTATGAACTTTATCCGTACCTTTTCAAGTGTAAACTCTTGACCTTGCACTCCTAGTACTCCTAGCTCAATGGCCTTCATGTACCATTTGAGAGCATGAACTCTCAAAGTAGTATGGAACTCAACCAATTTATTCGCATCCAGATCACCTCTTGACCTTCAGATTGCTTCACATAAGAACCAATGTTTCTCAACATCCTCGTCTCCTTACTCCATAATTATGGGTATCTAGAAATCCAACCTCTCGCTTTACCATTCATTGTTGATCTTACTGCTCCAACCAAAATAAAACCTAACGGTCATGATTGTGATCTACCAAGGGCTCCCAATATCCTTCCAGTATTTGTGCTTCCCGGTTGTGGCTGACTGACTGACTGTAATGGAATAGAAATAGCATAAGAAGGTAGTATAGAATTTACCACTTGTATATAAGACACTTGGGGTATGGGTGATTCGGGGTTGGTTCCACTGGCTTCAGGACAGGTTTCTTTGATATGATGGGTCTCGTTCTCGTCCTCTGGAGCGGTCTCTTCAGTCGAATTCCCGATCTTTCCTAACATTAGGGTTGAATCTTCTATCTCTTCTTCAATATCCATGTTGACTTCCTTTTCCATTGCTTCTACACCTTCTTCTCCTTGTCCACCCTCTTGGGGACTTCTTTCTCTCTGTGCTTCTCTCTCACTTAATCTTTGAATCACCATTCTTTCCTATCTTCTCATATTTCACAACTCTTCCATCTGTTCTTCCTCTACTTATTGGACTGTTTGTTTTACTGGTTTCTTTATCTTACAGCACCACCACTTCTCAACTATGGAGGCTCTTTTCAAGGCTTGCTCATCTCTTGAGTCCATATCTTATTTCTTCCCTATTTTTCAAAGAACCCTCTTGCCTCTCTCAAGCCATGAATCTGCCCCAAACTCACCCCACCCCAAGAGAGGGTTTTTACGCTACCATCTAAGTTGGGGACATAGTCAGCATCCCCTCTTCCATAAAAAAAACCTTTATCCATAGGGGGATTTCTCTCAACAGTCTTCCCCTTGCGTATTTCTTGAAATCCACTTTTTACCATGAAAACAATTGGTGATTCTCAGTTGTAAACTCGATGATGTATCCTTCCAATGTTGAATTGACCCAGAAATTGATTTCTCGCGTTACTGGACAATCCAACCAATGAAGTGCTGCGATGTTTTTTGTATCCGAAGCGCAGGTATTCTTGACTCATTCTTGGAATTCCGGAGCTTCTTGGAGCCTATCTATCCAGTCGAAAAGTTCTTCCGGGAACTTAACCCAGAATATCTCATACTGGTCACTCGATCTTTCGGAGTAAAAGACTACCTCCCGTGTATCTTTCACATATTTTCCTCTCAACTCTGCTTCTTTCCATATAAGGAGTCATAATTTCTCTCCCACCACTAGTGAATATAAAATCTGTGAATCCGCGGAAGCATTCTCCCTACAGGTTCCCTCTTATCCTAGGTTCCAGCAACGAAACCATTTTTTTTGGCGCAAAATCAATCAGATCAGGGTCCTTCTCAGGTTACCAACAAAATGCACCGAGTAGTCTAGAGAGCTGGCATTTTCATCTCCTCTGAAGAGAATAATTCTCACCCGAAGAGCAACCAAGACAAGAAGATAGGGAAGGGAAAGGAGAATACTTAGGTGGGTTTCCAGAACCTTCAAGATTCACCATGATCTTGCGCAATATAGATTAACCACAGAACTGATCTGAACTTTGTCATAACTGGAAATAATGACACTCAAGTTGCGAAGGCATTTGTAAACAGAGACAAAATATTGATCTTATCAAGAATAAAGAAGTACTGTAAGGAGACAATTCATAAGCACACACATAGAATGACACTGTAATTTCAAAATTTTAGGTCCTTCCATATATATTATTAGTAGAGTTTCTCGGATACAATCTCAGAGCTACAAATCGATACTCTGTTACAAGATTCTTGCTCTGGAATCATGTCACAGAGATCTATCTACCCTTTTCCCCGAAAAATGTATACAAATTACAATGACATAACCTTTAATCTATTTGCGCACTTGATACCATCCATGACAAAACCCTATAAACAAGCAACTACACCCAACCATACCCAACAATAACAACCAACCCTTTTACAATAATATGCATCTCATATATAGGCTAAGTGGGATCTTTTGGCTTTGGGCTCCGTGTGCTTTCTTGTTCTTGTTATGTTGTAACTTCTTTTTCCTTGCTGGCATTGCGCTGTCCCTTTTCGCAACCATTTTTTTGTTTCTTTGCTTTCTCCACTGTCCAACTCTTTTGTAGCTTGCACAACTCGTGTTTGACCAAAATTGGGACTATAGTCCTACTTGCGCAACATCAAACCAAAAACAAAGGGCCCAACAAAGGAAAGGCATGGAAATGAAAGGCATGGCATGGCATGGAAAGGTAAGGAAATGCAATGCATGGTAAGGCATGTCAATGCAAGGCATGGTTGTAATAAAAATAGGATCGCAGAGCAATAAATTAAAACAAATGTGGAAATAAAACATAGAAGATACACAATACAATAGAGACACAGATATATGTGGTTCACCCATTGTGGGCTACATCTACCAGAGAAATTTTCAGGTCCTTCCTTTTTATTATCCAACAAAATGAAGGGATACAAACTAGCACACCTGCTATAACTTCCTCTTCTTTCTTTTGCAACCTCCTCTCTCAGAATACAATATTGCAATAATACACAGCCGCAATATAATTCCCTCATAAGAGATGGTTTACTTCTAGGTTAAAAACCCTAAAATAAAAAATTTCATCAGATTTGTGACCTTATAATGAACGGTCCAGATTGACTGTGAAATTACAATATTTTACAAGGCAATTTTTCCCAAAATTTTGCTTCGGGGGTGCTGCCCCGAATCCCCCACCAGGGGGAGCTATAAAAATTGTCACTACCCCCCCTGGTGACAATTGTGGGGTGAAAATCCACCCCCCCCCAACACCCCCCCATTAGGGAATGGGGTCCAAGCACAACTAAAACAAACCTGTGAATCAGGAAGATAATCAGGCTCCACAACCAACAATCTCCCACTTGGACACTGATCACAACAACTCCAATGTTATTGTACTTGTTGTACTATACTCCACCTTGGACTTGGAGAATTTCTCATCTTCGCCTTCATGCTTGAAGGCCAACTAAAATTAAGCAGGAACTCAGTTTCTCCTTGGTTACTCCCTTTGTTAACATGTCTGCAAGATTCTAGCTAGTATGTATCTTTTCCAACTTCAAATGTCTATCTTCCAAGATGGATCGTATGAAATGGTGCTTGAGTTTTATATTCTTATTCTTTGAATGGAAGGATGAGCTCTTTTCAAGATGAATGGAACTCTCATTGTCACAGTAAAACCTGTTATTCTCCTGCTTCTTTCCCAATTCCTCCATAAACCTCTGTAACCAAATCATCTCTTTACTAGCCTCTGTAGCAACAACATACTCTGCCTCTGTTGTAGAAAGTGAAACAACATTTCGTAGTTTTAAAATCCAACTTACTGTTGTTCCACCTACAATAAAAACATACCCTGTGCTGCTCTTTCTTCTATCTTTATCACCTACCATATCTGAATCAACATATCCCTGTAGAACACAGTCTGAACCTGCAAAACATAATTCATGGGTAGAAGTACCTCTCAAATACAGGAGAATCCACTTTACTTCCTCCCAATGTTCTTTACCTGAATTTTTCATATACCTACTCACAAATCCCACTGCATGTGAAATATTTGGTCTTGTGCAAACCATCACATACATCAAGCTGCCAATTGTTGATGAATAAGGGACCCTGGACATGTATTCCATCTCCTCTTGTGTCTTGGGACAAATTTCCTTGGTTAATTTGAAATGGTTGGACAAAGGTGTACTAACTGGTTTAAATTCTTCATTTTGAACCTCTCCAACACCTTCTCTATGTACTCACCCTAAGACAATTTCAATTTGTGATTTTTCCTGTCTCTTGCTATTCTCATAMCAAGGATTTTCTTTGCAACACCAAAATCCTTCATCGCAAATGAATTAGTTAATTTCTTCTTGAGAACATTTATATCCTTCATATTAGACCTTGGAACAAGCATGTCATCTACATACAATAGAAATATAATATAGCTACCATTTTCTAGCCTTTTAAAATAAACACAATGATCAGAATGACATCTACTAAAACCTATTTTTGTCATAAACCTATCAAACTTCAAATACCACTTCCTTGGATATTKCTTTAGKCCATACAWTCTCTTCTTCAACCTTCATACCAAATTTTCCTTCCCTTTGATCTCATACCCCTATGTTTTATCRGACAAATCRGTAAGTGCGGACACAAACAAATCTCCCTAGTTTCACCCYGAAACTAGAACAAAATAACACAGAATATAAAACTTTCCCTAAGTTTTAATTGTCAAGCATACTAACTAACAAGACATAAATGGTATACCTTTTAAACATCGTTTTTCCTCTATAGTGTCATCCTCKCTCCATTCCAAGKMTTATGGGATGTTGAACCTGTAAAAATACACAAKCCAAYRAAGTGAAAGCAACAACGTATACTCAACAAAACCTATGTATGTGATCAAGGAGTCGTACAATAAAATAAGACCAATTTTATGGGAAATAAATATATCACTGTATTAAAGATATGAAAAGGAGAATACAACCAATGCCTTGATGTCGTAAGTTCCCTTCTAACCATTCCTTGATTCCCATATACTTCTTGCTCCACAGATTCTGAGACCAACAATCTATCTTGACAAAGCAAAGCCCAAAGCTACAAAAAATACTCAAGCTCACACCAAAAGCTAGCCAACTCAATACAACTAATTTTTCCCATGAGAAATCCTCTCCTTTTATAAGCTGAAAAGGATAGGGTAAGAAGGTTAGGATGATCCCAAGAGATCAGGGATGTGACTCATATCCAAACCGATCGGAGGCCAACTCACCCTCGAAGCTTCTATTCTAGAAGAATCGAGAAGATTTTATTTTTCCTTCGTACGAAAATCATCGCACCCTTAATACTGAGAAAAATGCGATGATGTCACAAGCCACTGTGGTGCAACCTGCGATGATCCTAGATCGTCACACCCTTAACACTAAGCAAGGTGCGGTGATCCCTTTTTCTAAGGTTTTTGACAAAGGAAAAGTATAATTCCATCTCTCTGGGAAAATGTATCTTCATTCTTCTTCAGGGATTTGGGCCATTGATCCTTCTCAAGACAAAGGATAGGTTTACATCATTCACGGTCACAAGGGTGACAAAAATAATGTGTAACAGAGATCCCCCCAAAGTATGAAGTTAGAATAGGGTGATAGCTGAAATACTTTATCGAGTGTGTGTAGGGAACAAGGAACATGTCAGTCGGAAACCTGCCAACAAATAAGGAAATAAAGTACAATAATGTCTTCATCATTGAGGTAGGCATTCCCATACTCAGAATACAAATGAATCAAATCATAAATGCCAACATGCAAATATCCATGTCAAGTAAGACAGGTCATGCCCACCAAACATACACTATGGATCCATGCCATTATGACTCAAATCTGAACATAGCCACCAAAAATACATTGTGGATATATGTGTTAAAGACTCAGATTTGAACATAGCCACGAGACATACACTGTGGATCTATGCAACAATACAATATGAATATACTCCAACGCAACTCGAATCTATTAAAAAATATCTGGGGTCTTCATCTCCACCACTTTATAGTATGAATCTAACCATACGAATATATGTGTTGAAGTTGAACATGGGTGAAACCACTTGATTACCGATCATTAATGAATACCATTAACAAGTGCAAGGGGAATCACCATTAATGTCAATGACTCCCAAGGTACACTAGTACATCACAATGGATGTGAATGTATGAGTTGAAGTCGAACACTCGATGGAATCTTCCAATCACAAGTCAATAATGAAAACCCACTATCGAAAGAAAGTAAACCTGCTATTAAGGCATTCAAGTTCCAAGGTACTAATTAGTTTCTAAGTCTTGTTCCCAAATAAGTTTTTGAAGTCGACAAGAAAAGACTCATAATAGGAGGGCTTTGATGTATCCCCCATCAATGACACGAAATATGTAAAATATTTGAGGTAGATCAGAGTATAAAGTGATTCGAAACTAACACAGGGATGGCCGACATGGTAGAATATTTATAACTACAGATGGTCGACTCGATAGAAGGCTCGTTTAGGTTGGACTTATCTTGAACATATGAACGACACGACAATGGTCTTGGAAGCATTGACTCAAGGATGACCCAACATATGAATTTTTGGATGGTCAGGCGAGAGACAAATGGATTTCCCAACCTGGATACAATTATGAAGGGGAGTGTCATGTTCAAGAGCAACTATTATTGCCACTAACAAAAATACAAAGACACAATTCTTTCCTATTTTTCCCCAACCATTTATGGCGAGCACCTCTTTATTTTTACGCAAGCATGAGGAGGATAACATATGCTTGTTGATGTAATCTCATCCTTCAGACAAGTCCCTCGGAGTATTTTTAACGATCCCTAAGAAGGAGTGGTTCGATCCCATATGGGTATTTCGATGTTTGTTTAATGAGTCCAAAGAGAGAAAACTCAGGGGTTTTTCAATTTTAGAGAGTCTGAAAAACACTTAAAGAGAACTCCATCAGGTCCTTTTTCGTAGATTAATATGATGAGACAAAAAAAGTGATAATCTATCGCTCATTAGATGTTTTCTTCAAATACTTTTATAAGCGTGAAAAGAACAAGGTCGCTCGACAATATTTTCATGTTTAGAGAGTCTAAAAAGAGCTTAAAGGGAACTCCAGAGGGTTCATTTTTCGTATAACCTTTACGAGTCTGAAAAAGTGATAAACGTTTACTCGGTTACATTCTCATTGATTTACGAGCATGAGAAAGAACAAATACTAAGCTCGGTATTGTTTTCATTTTTACGCAAGCTTAAAACAAAACAAAACTATGCTTGGGATAGATTTTATTTTTTCACAAGATTAAAACTAAACAAAACTATGCTTGGACCTAGTTTCATTTTTACATAAGCTTGAACCAGAGGAAACTATGTTTGAGGCTTCCCAATGCATAATCCAGGGATGGTTGGTACTTATCCCCTATCTTAAGAAGCTAGAGACTTAACTTCAACATGAAGTCCAGAGGCTGTAAGCATTGCCCCCCAAGCTTTGTTTCGTCTGACTACAAAGGAGAATGAAATGAAGCTTCAAATAGTAGACGAAGGACTTGACTCAAACAGAGAAGGGGAAAAATATATTTCATTTTTTAATGAGATTGACACAGGAATAGGAACTATGCTCGAGAATCTAGGTTCAATCCCTAGACCTCTGTTTCATTTTTAAACGATCTTGACACGGGAGAAGAACTATGCTCATAACCTTTGTTTCATTTTTTAATGAGGTTTCCACAGGGATGCAAAAACTATCCTCGCAGCTAGTTTCATTTTTTAATGATCTTGAAATCATAAAACCATGCTCAAAGCTCTCTTCTTGATCATGTCTTCCAAGAGGACAATGCTCTGGAAGGACACATGTCAAGGGACAAAACTCGATCATGGCTTCCAAGAGATCTTCAATGGACGGAAGAACAACATTTTGGAAAGACACCATGTTGAGGGTCACGACAGGAGTGAAGATATCAAGCTCTAAATACCCTATCAAAGAGATAACCATGTCAACTATCGAATCTAGGTCATAGGGGACTGATCTCACATTGAGAGACTCATCTTCATCAACAAATAAAGGCATGGGAGACAACACCACATAATTGACCTATGGTGGGTGATATTGTCTGCATATACGAACTGTTTAGGGAAGTCATTGAGTCAGGACCAACAAATGAAATGTTGGCAAATGTTTAATAGACAGCGTATGCTTGTCATTGATGGAAAGTACAACAGTGATGATGGCTTGAGTACAACAGCAATGATCAGCAGTGCAATGATATTCAGGAAGACCAGCAATGCAACAATTGTCTAAACGCAACAATCCTCAGTTGTCAAATCGAGGATTGATCTAAACTATTGATCAGGCATGATGAAGTCTCGTAAAGTTTGAGAATCACTACTGATCGTTGGATCCCATCCCGAATTCCCGATGACCGTCAGATCTCAATATAGACAAGAGGAGCACGCAGATATGGAGGATAGATCTCGGGCATTAGATCCGAGCGCAGGGTCCGACCACCGTTGGATCGAGGAGAACCTGCACGTTCTTTAATGTGCAAGGAGTAGAGGGCTCACAAAATCCCGAAAGAAGGAGGACAGTCAATCTATAGGTAGGACACGTGGGGAAAGATTGTAAGTTCGCTGACTGGAGAGTCAAAGGAACAGGGTTCCTTAACTTCTCAAAATCGCGATGTAAGCTGAGTCGTCAAATCAAAGGTTTGATCTGGACCGTTGATTCCAGTCCCTGTCGGAGTTTCAGGGATCGAGAGTTGGACATGTCAAAGATTATTGACATCAGGAATCCCCATGTCGTGATATGCGAAAGCGCGATGTAAGTTCAGCCGTCAGATCAAAAGTTTGATCTGGACTGTTGATTCTAGTCCCTGTCGGAGTTTCGGGGATCGAGAGTTGGACATGTCAAACATTATTGACATCATGAATCCCGATATCGCGATATGAAAAATCACGATGTAATCTGAGCCGTCAGATTTAGGTTGAATCTAAACCGTTGATTCCATTCCATGTCGGGGTTTCGAGGATCGTGTGTTGGAGATGTCAAAGAAACAATGCAACAAGAATGTTGATTTTGCGATATGCGAAATCGTGATTTAATCGCAGTCGTTGAATAGAGATCAGATCTGGACCATTGATCAAACTCCATATCGGAGTGTCGCGAATCACGACATAGAGAGGCAAAGAACCTAATGCAACAGGAATTCTGAAATCACGATATGCGATATCGCGCTTCAATCGTAGCTGTCAAGTCAAGCTCAAATCTGGACCATTGATCTAATACCATATCGGAGTTTCACGAATCGGGATATGGAAAGGCAAAGAAAACAATGCAACATGAATGTCGAAATCGTGACAGTCATTGATTCAAGAGAAAATATGGACCATTGAATCACAGGACATGTGGCAAGCAATCGAAAGTTCGCTGACTTAAGGTCAACGGAGCATAGTGTTGAAATTCACGAAATTAGAAATCGCGAAAGCACTTTTTGTATAGGCGTTTGGTTATGACCATAGTCATATTGGGGAAGGAGCTAGTGCAGATAAGCTCCATTTCGAAGCTTCGTAGATCCCTAAATGAAGTGTCAAGACACTTGGGCACAGAAATGTCGAAATGCCGAAACCCGATTTAAAGGCAAGATTAATAAGGTCCATCCAACGACGCAGATAAACCTAAAGAAGATCGGAGGGCTACTGATGCAAAACACAATGAAACTTCCAGAAACCATTGATGGCATCTTCCAGAGAATTCAAAGAGACATCTGTGTGATCGCGAGAGGAGATGAAGAGTCTCCAATCTTCGTCCAATGAAGGAAGACTATTCTTAGAAGGGATTGATAGATGGATGAGCGTTGAAGCCTATAGCTGAAACAGAGAGAGTGAGCTCGACTATAACAGAGAAGACGAAGAGTCTCAACTGCCAGAGAGAAAAAGGAATCTCGATATAACACCTAGTGATGATAGACACATGGGTTGAACCACCAGAGAAGTTGAAGAGTCACGATGATGATCAGACAGAGCACTCGAGTTGTGGAGGAATTTGGTGCAGAGTGAGCATGTAGAGGTATTGTGTGCATTGCATGCACAAATAGCACAGAAGCTATATGTACACCACACGGAGAGGAGATGAGGTTACTGTTGTTGAAGGTGATTCATGCGTAAAGAAGGAGGAGAGTGCAGCAGCTGAATGTGAGAGAAGAGGAACTGTGCAATGAATGGACATGGCGCACAGAGGATAAAACGTAGAAGAACAGACAACGCAAGTCATGTGTGCAGAAAGGTAGTGTGGCAGACAGAGCAATGAGATGCAGCAGAACAGTGATGAGTCTGGTAAGAAATTGTTGAACATTATATCACTGTAATAAGTTTCAGTAGAAAACCTGTATATTTTAGGGTGGTTGGGAGGTGATAGGGAGGACTGTTGTCCTCAGAGGTTCAAGTGGGTGCTTGAACATAGGGAGTTGTAGCTTCCATCTGGTTGCAGCCAAAGAAACCAGGGTGGCAGGGTGGTGCAAGGGAGAACTCTTGTTCTCTGTTATACAGGTTGGTGCTTGTATGATTGGAAGTTGGTGCTTCCATCCAGTTGGTGCTGGAAACACTCAAGGAGTTGGTGCTTCCTTCTAGTTGGTGATAGAGAAACCAGGGAGTTGGAGCTTCCTTCTAGTTGGTGCTAGAGAAATCAGGGAGTTTGTGCTTCCTTCTAGTGGGTGTTAGAGAAAACAGAGAGTTGGTGCTCTCAGCAAGTTGCAGCTTGCAAAACAAAGGTTGTAGCCTCATTATGAGTTGGTGCTCATATGTATGATAATGTAAAGAATGTAACTATTACTTATCATATAAATAAAAAGAGGTTTTTACCCTGTATGG
>SNQJ01S0119815.1:14054-27054 GCA_010110895.2 Picea sitchensis
CTTGATGCTTCTAAACCACCGAATTTCTGGCCCTCATCAACAAGTCTCTTTAAGAGGGCCATAATTGTTGGCAGAAACTTAGCTGACAATGACAATATTCCAGATAGAAATCCATGCTGGAACTCCCTAGCGATATCTAATTGCACAAAAAGATCTTTGCCCAAGAGGTAAAGAACAAAAATCACACCGATATAGATTTGATTCCTCAAAAGTGTCATAAACTCATTGAAACCCAGAACGACCAAAGCAACAAGAACCCAAGGTGGTGGTAACCATGAAGAGTTTCGTCTATTTTCTTCCTGAGCAGAGATGCCCCAGCATAGCTTGGTAAGAGGGATATACAAGATCTAATGATTCATCAACCATCTGCTGGCATTTTTTTGTCCTTACACTTTCTTCGAAATAAACCACTTCCGTATCATAACTTGAGAAATATGTGTCCAGTATGATACTCAATTCCTTCCCAAATCCTGGAACTGGCCCAGACTGTAGCGCTCTCTCTAGTTCACGCCAATCCTCATCAATGGTCAAGAGATCAACTTTTTCCTTTGCAATCTCTTCACAACAAATAGTTTCAACCATCACCTTGTGAGCAGGCAAGTCGGGATCTTTATTTTCTTTGATAATTTTCCAGATCTGTTGTATAAAGTCCATCATAATTTGGGTATCCCATATTTACATCGGGCGAGCAGATAAAAGCTTTTGAGTTGGTTGTCAATTTACCTTCCATTGATACGTCTAGTGAAAATTAGAGGTCTCGAGATCGAACCAGTTGGTTGCGGTATGGATTCGATTGGATAATTTGGTGAAAAGAAGCAGGGCAACAGAACAGTAAAGATCATGTGCTCCTATCTCAATGGGACTGATAACTTCTACGCTCGACCTATTGAGGAGATCTGAGCGGTAGTAGACTTAGACAAAGAGAAATGAAGATCATTAGCTTCAGGGATGATGAGAGAATTTCACTACCCGAAGCAGAAGGGACTGATTTCAGTTTATCATCTCAGACGCCACCCTTTGGACCCAAAATCAATCCTATCTCGATAGAGCAGCCTAAAGGACTGAGCTTCAGATTTTACGGCCATATGATGGAGTGGGAAAATTGGAAATTTCCATATTGGTTTCGATGTCAGAGTCGGCCCAGTTATCTCTATCGCAGATTTGTTTGATGAAGAGAAGGGAAAATTCAGAAGTGTGATGTACAAAGGTTTTGAATCGGAGATGTTTGTGCCTTACAAGGCGTTGGTGTTATTATTTGTCATTAGAAGACCTCTTATTTGGCTAAAACAAAGCGGCGTGGATGCGTTTCGTATCATGCTCGACTGCTGTGTCCCATTGTCCATCTCTGAAGCAGTTGTTGCCCCTCTTCTCTGCCTGCATGGTAACGTCCCAGCCACCTGCCATAATATTCATCTCCCGGAGTCGGTTCTTGAGCTGCTTCTGACAATGCAACCCTTCTTGTCGTCGGGCGATTCTTTTCTTGTTCGCTCCGGACAAATGTATTTTGGAAATTCTTCCAAGGGCCGTTGATGTGAGTTTATTTTAGGAAGTAGCCCTCTGCAGCTTCCGATTTTATCGTGACTGGAGCGCTCTTCTGCCAACTTTTGCAGTATGTTCAGCCCGAGAAAAGAAAATTCTTCGGGGATTGAGGCGTTTGTGTAAAGCAGAGGGGCTATGGATTCCATTAACCCAGCGATGACTGTCACCCGAATGCAATCCTGTTTATTCTCGACCAATTTGGAGATGATTTGTGCAGCTTCTTTTCGAATATCCTGCTCGCGATCGTTCTTGAAATTCAGCATGTCGATCAGCCTCTCCACCACATCTCTTATGGTTAGAATTTGTCCTCACTTCTTGTGTTGAAATGAGCTTCAAAAGGCATTGAAGATTGTAGTTGTAATACACCCAACATATTAATCATCCTCTTCACTAAGGAAAGTGAAAGAGAATGGATGGAATTTGTAACCATCTCCTTCATAGAACTTATTTTGAAACTMAACCCAGTGAAGAYGCAATGCATGGAGCAAAACACTGAGAGTTTCCATAAGAAGCAATACAATAGTAGTTGCAGATGCGAACACGATGAATCCCTCCATACGTATGAAGATATTGTCATACCCCCATGCGGATTGAAACACCTTCTCATAGAAAACAACTGATAACTCTGAGTGAGCCAAGCTGAGGGCCCAGAGCCGAAGATATGATGCAGTGTTGGAGACAATACCTAAAACAAACTCGATAGTATGTATCATTTGGTGGACAAAAACCTCACTGACGTCGAATTCTTCATATCCATAATCAAAATCATGTTCCATTTCAAGCGAATCTGTGTCTGAATTCCCAAAAATTCCATATGCACGACCTTGAAGTCTCTAATGATGTTTCTTCCTCAAAATTAATGGTTTTGGAAGAATCATCCAAGGCACTGCAACAAAAGCTAACAATAGAAACAAAATCTAAACCAATCTCGGACCCCAAAACAGTTGATTTTCGCCAATGTCACTAGTTGGACTCAAGAACGTGTATATCATTACATGATAAAGATAAGTGTTAGAACCACTGCACCACTTGATTATAATTGGGAGAGCAAGATAACCAAAAAGGTTGTTCAAAAAGATCATCTGTGGCACAAATTGATACCAAATATTAAGTGAATTGGCAAAGAACTTTGCATTGAAATAACTCAAAACAATCCCCAAATTCATTTGAGCAACACCCAACACGATGGACATCTTCATTTTTAATGAATTTAGAAATGGCAATTATGTTCGGCTACCACGCCACATAGGATCAATGTCAAATGGATATGGTTCACGGTACTTGATCATCCCGTCTCTAGAAGCATCACTGCAGGAAGAATCCCGACATTTGTAGGTAGATGGGCCAAAAATATGAAAAGGAACTGAAAAGAATTCATTGTGAATCAGTCCACAATAAATTGAGAACAGTGCCATCATTAAAAGAACACAACGCCTTGCAAATTCCATCTCCATAATGTCTCCAAGTTTCTGTTCATGGGAGCAGATGGGAATTTTTATAGGGATAGGCATGAAAATGATCTGCCTGCATACTTCACTGTCTATGTTGCAGAAAATTAAGTTGAAGTGACTGAGTAGAGCTGGTTATAACTGGAATTTTCCAAGGAAGTGATCCTGAACCCTCGATAGCTCTGGACTGTCATCTTCTTGGAGGTCTGGTCTGCTATTTTCAATATCTTGCAAAGATCCTAGTTCGATAATCATGCCTGAACCCGTCTACCCATATGCAAGAACCGTAGCCTTGGGCAGTGCAGACAATTTTTTTTAATATCTATTACAACAACATGTATGATTGGACATGGAGAAGAACTATTTCCTATCCTGTTTCATGAATGATGCAGTAATGAGTAAGAGCAATTAATTTTGTTGTCAAGTTATCTGTTGCAATGTTTTGTTGTTCTTTTGTTTAATGATGAAGATGAATCGTTGTGTTACTATGTGATGAATGGTTATGGTATATGAATTATTTTTCTTTCCATTATCTTATTGCATATGTGCTTTATTTCTGATAATTATTTTCTCAGACAGTAATTGGATGCTCATGGTTAATGTATTAGTACTAGGCTTGTGGTATAAAATTGGCTTCTGCATGCTTGAGAAACGGGTTATACCAAGCTCAGCCTCTTCCCCACTAGTTTAAAACTTAATTCTGTTTGTTGTCAAGTTGGTTTATACAAGATTTCATCTCTCATACTAGTCCCATCCAAGAGAAAATACATATGAGAATAGTCCTAACTGAAGGAAGAGCCTTCACAAGAAAACAGAAAGCCCATCGATAATTTGGCCGAATCGAAAGATCTGGAGAACCATTCCATTGTTAAATTATGCAGAGTCTAATTGAGCCTCGGTGGTAGGTTTGGTTCCTACTGTTGAATCAATGTATTTAATACCCATCAACAATATCCTAGAATGTCCATACTTCATCATTTTAGTGCACAGTACATGTGGGCACTATACCATGGAAGGTGCATGCAAAATGATATTGAACAACTCACCAGCTTAAGTACATTTGTATTTACATTTATAGTTGGGGTTTGGCCTAGGGATATTACATTTCCCTCCCCCTTATTTATGCACTGTCCTCAATGCAATATATACACATATACAACCAAAATTTCAAAAATCCTAAAAAATATGCGGGTATTCTGCCTGCATAGCATCCTCATTCTATCAAGTTGCATCTTCGAGACCATACCAGGTCCATTGGAACTTTACTAGCTCTATGGATTGATTCTGGAGCTGCTTGATCTTCCAATCCAATATGTACACAAGATGGACTTGAAAGGCACATTCTTACTCCACCTGAATCACATTCCAATCAATGACATGATTAGCATCAAGTATATACTTTTTGAGCAATGATACATGGAATACATTATGAATAGAAATTGTTGCAGGAAAGGAAAGCATGTGTGCTACAGGCCCAATCCGCTCTATGATTTCAAACGATCCATAATAACGAGCTGCCAACTTTGAAAAATTTCCCAACTTCAGGGAACTTCTGTTGGATTTTTCTTTCAAGGATACATGGTCACCCACTTTAAATTCCCTGTGAGTTCTACCCTTATCAACATAGCTTTTCTTCCTATCTTGAGAAGCCTTTAAATTATGTTTTATTTTCAACATTTTCTCTTCCATTTCCCCGAGTAATTATGGTCCAACCACTGCTCTATCTGCTGGGTTGTCCCAACTTACCGGTGTGTTGCACCTTCTGCCATAAAGTTCCTCAAATGGGCTCATCTTTAGAGATGCTTGGTACCCATTGTTATAAACAAACTCTACTAAATGTAGGTAGTCTTCCCATTTTGATGGTTTATCCATCAAATACATCCTCAACAGATCCTCAATCACTTGATTCACGCTCTTTATTTTTCCATCTGATTCTGGATGATAATCTGTGCTAAAATTCAAATTTGTTCCAAATCCCTTAAATAATCCTTTCCAAAAATTTGATGTAAATTTTGGATCTTTGTCAAACAAAATCGTCTTGGGTATACCATGTAGTTAAGTAATTTCTCTCATATAAATATCATCAATGTTGGATGCCTTGCGAGTGAGCTTTACTGGAATAAAATGGTTAGCTTTAGTAAGCTTATCCACCACTACCATGATAGAATCATGTTGCTTGTTTATTTTGGGTAGTTTGGTGATGAAATCCATTGTTACAACTTACCATTTCCACTCAGGAATAGGTAATGGATGTAGAAAAAAAACTAGGTGTCTATGCTCATCCTTGAACTTTTGACATTCTAAATATTTGACAATAAAATCAACAACTTCTTTCTTCATGTTTGACCAATAATATTGGCTCTTGACAACTGCAATGATTTTTTGATAACTTGGGTGCCCAACATAAGGTACATTATGCATTTATCTCAATATCATATTTTAAATTCTTGGGAATTTGGTACATAAATTATGCCCCTGTACATGAGAATTTCATCATTTTCTATCTTATAGTCTTTAATTTTCTGCTGCAAAATACCTTGCTGTAATTTTGTTATTATTTCCATGTATTGCAAATCTGATTTTGCACCCTCTAAGATTATGTATTTCAAATATGATTGGTACATGCTAATGGATGTATAATGCAACTCATGCACCCTTCTGCTAAGTGCATCACACACCTTGTTCTCTTTCCCTTTGATATGCTTTATATCAAAGTCATATTCACTGAGAAATTCTAACCACCTACTTTGCCTGACATTTAGAGTTGGTTGTCCAAATAAATATTTCAGACCACTATGGTCTATCCTCAACTCGAACATTTTCTCCATGAGGTAGTGAATCCACATATTCAAGGCATGCACTATGGCTTCCAAATCTAAATCAGAAGTATCATATTGCCTTTCATGCTCCTTAAACTTCCTTGATTCATAGCATACAACATACCCATTTTGACTGAGGACTCCACTAAGCCCTTCTTTACATGCATCAATGCATACAATGAAGTCTTAATTTGGATCAACAATCCTTAGTATTGTAGCACTTGTTAATAAATTCTTCAAGTGTTGGGAATTCTTTTCACAATCCAATGTTCATTGAAACTTCACACCCTTCTTTTGCAAGGAAGTGATTGGGTGTGCAATCTTTGATAATCCTTCAATAAATATCCTATAGTAGCCTGCAAGGCCCATGAATGATTTGACCTCTGTCACATTCTTTGTCACCGACCATCCTCTAATGGCCTCTATCTTCTCAGGATCCACCGCTATCCCTTCCTCTAAAATGATATGTCCCAAATAATAAATTTGCTTCTGATAAAATGAGCACTTGCTCAATTTGGCATACAATTGATGCTCCCTTAATACCTGTAATACAATCCTCAAGTGTTGTTCATGCTCTTCCTTTGACTTATAATATATAAGAATGTCATATAAAAATACAATAACTGACTTATCTAAGTATTCTCTGAAAATACTATTCATTAAACACATGAAGACAACTGGTGCATTTGATAACCCAAATGGCACCACTGTGAACTCATAATGACCATACCTTGTTTTGAAACTAGTATTGTTGATGTATTCTTCCTTAATTATTACCTGATGATAACCTGACCTGAAATCAATCTTGGAGAATATTTTTGCATCTTTCAACTGATCAAAGAGGTCATCGTTCCTTGGAAAAAGATACTTATTATTCATAGTTACATTGTTCAACTACCTGAAGTCAATGCAAAGTCTCAATGTTCCATCCTTTTTCTTCACAAATAATATTGGGTCACCCCAATGTGACACACTTGGGTGTATATACCCCTTCTTCAAAAACTCTTCAATTTTTATTTGCAATTCCTTCAATTCTGGTGTACTCATTCTATAAGGGGTCTTGGATATTAGGGCTTCTCCAGGCATAAGATATATGGATAAATCAATGTCTCTTTTAGAGGGTAATCCTGGTATTTCTTTAAATACATCTTGAAACTCTTTTAGGACTACATAATATTCAATATTTGACACCTTAACTTTAGGTGTCTCTTCCATATGTGCTGCAAATATTTGACACTCTTTTCTGTAACTTTTATTCAGTTGCAATGCTGAAATTTCTCTAACGGTTACTACCCTGGGAATTCCATGTACTATCCTTAGGTTCCCTTCCTCATCCAATCAAGTAAATTCCTTATTATAACAATATAGGATAGCATGGTGTTGGTCCAACCAATCCATACCAATTAGGCAGTCATAGCAACCTAATGGTATGATGTTCAAATCTTCCCTAGTGCTCAGTCCATTCATGTCCATTGGACATGCCTTAACCATCTCATTAATTTTTCTTTTAGCTCCGGTAGTCAGCTGCACCAACCAAGATTTTCCAAGCTTTCTTCTTGGAAAATGCAATCTTTCCACCATTTTAGGATCTATATAACTAAGACTAGCTCCTGAATCAATTAAAATAACAATGATTTGGTTGTTGATCTTACCTTCCATTTCAATCATATGTGATTGAAACTCAACTTGTTTGTTGACTAGGGTTGCATAGATCCTAGGTACATTTATGCCCATGTCCTCCACTGTATCAACTTGCTGTACATTGTGAACAATCCTAACTTTTTTACCTCTGTGAGGACAATCTTTATACATATGATCTCCTCCACAACCCCAACATTGAATAGGTGTATTCCTTGGTCTTTGCCCCACTTTCTTGGTCATTCTGGGTTCTTTAGAAGTTGGTTGTCCATGAGGATTATTTATGAAGAATGGTGGCTTAGTCCCCTTCTTCCTTTGTTCCATCTTGTTTTTCTTCTTGTCTTCCCAAGATTTTTGGAAAGTTGGCCTTCCTTTATGTTGATCATAAAGGCATTTAACTCACCTTATGTTCTCTTCCAATGTTTTGGGATCATCATATTGTATCTTGTTACTAATAAATGATGGCAGTCCACTCAAATACCTCTTAATATTAATTGGTCGTTCCTTGATGAAATAAACATACTTTAGGAGTTCTAAAAAGTTTCTTTCATATTAATCTTGTTAGCCTATGACTTACCTTACCAATCACTAAGTCTAATTGTCACCTATATTTGTATTATTCATTTAGGATATTAGTAATATATCCTCAAGTGGTGACTAATGAATTAGTTAATATTTCCTAGCCTAGTCATCATGCATGATTTTAGGATCTAGAGAAAATATATCTATGAGGTGGAATCACCCATTGTCATAAATATGTAGCGTTGGTGTGAATATAATTGAGTTGGCTAGTGAGCCTTTTCCGCTATCTTGTTGTTCATGTCTATATTTTATCAATTGGTATCATAGCTCTTATGATCTTAAAGGCCTGATAGCTTCACCAGGGTAGTGATCCATGGAAGGTGAATTTGTTTGAAATCTGCATTTGGAGGCCTATCACTGTGGTGTTGGAGATTTGTAGTAACATATTTATGCCTTGATTCCAGTCAAATGCTCAGATTGCATGGGAATTAATCGATTTCCATAAAATTTTCGTCAGCACGAATGAAGCCAAAAGGAGATGGTAGCTAAAAATGTTTTAAGAAAATGATTGTGTGATTTTCTATGGAGAAATATCTCGCGACAACACAATTAATGAGCTCGCAACAACAACAATTTGAAGATTTTTTTAGATCTGATCTTTGCCTCCTCTGTTGTTCTATTGAAAAAGAGGAATTGGTAAGAAGAAAATAATATAAATTGAAGGAAATTGAACAACGATCCACACCAACTATTAGCTCAACGATTTTCACTCAAGAATTCACCCACATGCAACTATCCAACTCCACGTGAAGGACGAAGTTCCAAAATACCCCCGGATTTCTCACACCTCTACCCACAACCACAATGAAAGAGCCATCAAATCGCTGAAATTTTCTAACAGTTCATACCCACGCGCCAGGAGCATATGAAAAGAGGTAACAATTTTTTGGCATTTAATGCATACATATAATCTCATTGAATGATAACTAATTACAAGATCCCATGTTTAGTTTCGATTGGTTTGTATCCTCGTTGTAGAGAATTTTCAAACTTTGAACTTTATGGGAGATCTAAACATGGAAAGTTCCTTTTTGGTTGTTATAAATACATTCATTTTTTGTTGAGCACCATCAGAAAGAATCCAAGATTTTCTCGATAAACGTTCGAGAGCAATATGTTCAACGATCTCAATCCAACCTGCCACCTCCTCATCAATCCCAATGATTTTAGTCCAGTGGGCACCCTCCATGCATTTTTCATTGACAGAACCCACACCTTTCGCAATCTGCTCCTCGATTCATGTCAAGCACTCTGTTCTTCTTTCAAACCTTTCATCTACTCATGCATGCTTTCCGCAACAACGAATCTCACTCCACAATAACTATCCATCCTCCTAAAATTTGTGGCCAGATCTGATATCCACTGCATGCTTTTAAAAGTGGATTCTCTCCAAATCAAACATGGATTGATCTTAGGGGCAACAACGTGGAGTGATAAGGAGATTTATTTAATAATTAAAATAATGCTTACTAAATGCTTAATTGTGAAAATTTTGAAGAAAGTATGGGATTTGAAGGTTGAAAAAAATATAATCGAGGGCTTCAATGCTTGCAACTATTGAGAGTTTAATTTGTAAAAGGGGTTATAAGTGTTTATATAAGAAATCTAGTAGTAGACTTCATGTACATCATTTTAAATCAAAATACGGGGATCTTAGGTACACCTTGTGTTGTGTGCGATGGACTATTTCTAATGTTGTTTTTGGCACTTAAAAAAATAATTGTATAAAGAAATAATACATACACACTAAAGTACAAGGCAATTTAATGCAAATCGAGCACATACACTTAAGTACAAGAAACCAAAGCAAAGTAATCAAGCAACTTCCATGCATATTCAAGATATCAAATTGTCAATCATTGCAACAATGGACACAACAAGATAATATTCAAAGAGATCTCAAAGCATCATCAAATTTGAAGATCAAATCAAATTTAAATTAATTTGAATTGTATTAGGTGCATTCTCGGTTGATCTTGACACCACGAGTCATTGTAATTTTGATTCGAAATTGATAAGATTGAGTTAAAACTTGTTGGAATCAAACTCAAACTGTTGTAAAAATTTGGGGTGTATTTTTGGTAGTATCTGACACCCTCAACTTTCTAGAAACATAGTTCAAGCGAGTGATTCAAGTGTGCAAGTTGAAAGTAAGCCTTCTTTTGTCGAGTCAAATTGTAATCAGGATCTACTTGCACAAGAAGACCTCATTTAATGTTTTGAAATTGCTCGAAGTCTCGAATTGTTAGTTTCTGAACACTCTAATAAATACCACTGACGACAACACAATTATATTGAAAAAAAAATGTCTTCAATCAGTGTTGACTTGTTTGCAAGTGACAGAAGAAAAAGTTAGACTTCTTCAAGATCAATCCCAACTATTGAATGATGAGTTAATAGATCTAAAAAATCAACAACTAGTGAACTTCTTCGAAATAGTTTTTGTTCATAACAACCCTCTCTATGATGATGACGACGACGACGACGACGATGATGATGATGATGTTCAATCAGTGCAAGAACAACATAGTGATACAATTTCAGAAGCAGTTTCAAACGAAAATGAAGGTATTTTGAACCTACATTTCAAGATTTTTATTTTGAGTTTAGTGAAGAAAACATTTCAATGATGCAACAACATGTAGTAAATCAACTTTCACAGATGTCAAAGCAATGGGTTCATAATACTCTTTCCAAGCCCATCATCAGACCTTGGGAAGAAATCAACTACAATAAGAATATAACATGACTTGGATATGACAAGGAAGTTACCTTTCATATTCCTGATTATTCCAAACCAATCAAGTTCCAAAGTGTTGGATTCCTTCAAGAAGTTTCAACTTCACCTGTTCAAATTCAGCATCATAATGCAAAATTCCAACATTGCAATCGAGTTGGTCACAAGAAGAATCAATGTTTTGATCTCCATCCTTGCTAGCATTGTGGCAAGCATAACCATTCTTCAGACATATGTTCAACACTGAAGAAACCTACAAGATTGAAGATTCACTATGAGTGGATTTATCCTTGGTAGTGGTCATCAACAACCAAGCACTTATATAAGTCTTACCGTAGAATTCAATCTCGAGTAAAGACCAATATTGCAACACATAACATTTTTGTACCTCACATAAGTGGTACCCTTATGACATATCTTTCAAGCATGGCCCTCACGGGATGCGATAACATGTGGTTGTTTCCACATGCCCACTTTGTCTTTTATACAAATGAAATAGGTATGATACTCTATTAATCCTAGAAGAGGGAGTAAAATGATGTAACTCTTTTGTACCTTAAGGGGGGGAGTTCAAAAATCAAGTGATGATGGAATTGAATATGGTTGTCAAACATAAAGTTTGGAAAACAAATATGCCAGATGGGCATGAAATTTTCCAAATGGGCAACTTTAGTTTGTAGATGACAAACTTTGGTAGAATTATGATTCAATGATTTGCAATTGAATCATACACATGATACATTGGGATGTTGTTGGACACCTAAAAGTGTCAAAATTGGTTAGTGGTCATCCAAATACCATCAGACACATGGTATCAATTAGTCACTGGTTATCCCAAACCACAAATTTAGAGAGCACTTCAATGATACACTGATAGTAGAGTGGTGATACTACATGTTCACCAATCAGCATAAGACATTAGATTCTTCTAGGTCAAATACCTGGCAAAATGATCGAATTGTCAAGCAATAAGGGGATGTTCAGATATTGCAGATGTTCACTTCCAGATCTCAACTCTCTTCCAGTTCATTTCAGATGAACCATTCAACATTCAGATTGACATTTTTTTAGGCAGTTCTTCATTGAGGCTCAACTTAGGAGTTTCAATATGAAGACTTGGAAATGATACCAGTTTATGCTTTATTGATGGTATTATTGATCAGACTTGTGATTGAGGGGGGAATGTTAGCCTATGACTTACCTTACCAATCACTAAGTCCAATTTTCACCTATATTTGTATTATTCATTTAGGATATTAGTAATATATCCTCAAGTGGTGACTAATGAGTTACTTAAGATTTCCTAACCTAGCCATCATGCATGATTTTAGGATCTAGAGAAAATATCTCTATGAGGTGGCATCACCCATTGTAGTATAAATATGTAACATTGGTTTGAATATAATTGAGTTGGCTAGTGAGCCTTTTCTGCCATCTTGTTCTTCCTGTCTATATTTTATCACATCTATGGTCATACTCCCAAGATTGAGTTCAAATAACTCTATTTTCTTGTCATAGTATCTCTTAGTCAAGTATTTATTTTGAAAATACCTCTTGAATTCCCTCCAAGTAACATTTTTCTCATCAATGTGTTGCACCTGCAAAAATTGGTCCCACCACATGGATGCCTTTCCCTTGAGTCGATAGATGGAAATTATTCCTTCTGCGCGTGAAGAGTAATTATGCAATTGAAAATAATTCTTCATGCCTAGAAGCCATGTCTCTGCATCCTCATCCTTCTTGTGCTCACCATCAAATGTAGGAGGATTGATTTTGTTCATTTCTCCTTGTAGCTCATCCACCCCAGACCTCCTCTTATGTTTCCTGATAGGGGATGGAATTGAACTACTATGTTCTCTCCTAGTGGAATTACTTGGGGAGTGATGGTGATGTATGCCAACACTTCTTGTTCTTATCCTCTCATCATGAGACCTGTGACTTCTTGATTTTCTTGAGTCATTCTCCTTATCCATCTTCTTTTCTATTCTGTCTAAGCTATGCATTAACTTTATATTGAATCCATCCTACTGCTCCTTGGCTTTCATAAGCCTCTATTAGGGTCCTAACCCGCACATAGGTATATCAATATATTCAGATGTAATAAAGGTCAATATTAATAGGGCCTTTCAATAAAATAGAATAAGGTGGATGTAAGAAGACCTAATAGAAGCTTCCGCTTCTAGAAGGATCTTCCTCTAGATGCTTCTCTTGATAGACATATTTAGTATAAATAAGGG
>SNQJ01S0119815.1:45778-64765 GCA_010110895.2 Picea sitchensis
GGTGGATCAAGGTCATGAGACGGCAGGGGGGAGGTAGGGTGAAAACACCCTACAACGATGATTTTTTCTTCTGGTGGTGGAAGCAGATTATTGCTCTGGACGACTATCCCTATGCAGGGATTGATTTTCGAGGAGATCTTGATATGCCACATCAACCAGGGGTCGCCTATGGTGATATGGGTAAAAAAAAAAATTAAATATTTCATTTTTTTGTCTTTTTGTATTTAAGGAACAAAAATATTTTTGGGATGGTGTTTGAGTATTAAATAGACACTTGTGTAATCACAGACATGGGCCTGCGATGGCCAGAGGGATTCCTACGACATAGATGGAGGAACCGGGGAGATGAGGCAGTGGGACGAGAAGCGGAGAGAGTCCTACAAAACATGCAGAACAACCTATCTCATTTGACATAGAGGATTCCTATGGTTCAGGTAGAGGATCTACCTGAAGCCATGCAAAAACAGGTGGTTGGTGTACCTAGAGCATGGGTACAACTCTTTCGGTGTCTCACAAACACCATGGTTTTCTACCATGACACACATACGGTGCCACAGGCGTAGATGTCATGGGATATGAATACTGGTTGTATATGTTTATTGAGGGTTTTAGCCCCAATTTTGTAATATAAACACCATATTTTGAAATATATATAAAAAAAGATCTTCGGCTTTACTTATATCTTACAATGTGTACATTGATTTAATGGTTTTCTTTCATTAATTAAAGTGACAAATGTCAATCTAAAACATATTTAGCATAGGCATCGGATACCTGATTAGAAATACTAGGAATGTGATAATATATAATAAAATCAAATTGTCTTTCTAAAAGACGTACCTGTAGGAATCGACAGAGTAAAGTAGGATCATGCATGTGGTAACGATCGTTCAACTGACATACTACTAACTGGGAATCCAGGTGAACTTATAAAGAGCGGATGCCATGCGAGATAACATCGTGCAAAAGTTCTATGAAGACTCTATATTCGACCACATTATTCGTGGATGGCCCTAGGCATGCGCCACCTGAAGACACCAGTATACCCTTGGGTGAGTAAACCACCCAAGCGGTAGAAGCCAAGTTCTGTGTATGATGACTAGCTCCGTTTGCGAATCCTAGGTAGATCGAAGGCTACGTTGACATCTGCCAACAAAGGGAAAAATCGATAAGCAAGCTAAAGAGAAATGAAAAGGAGAAAAGAGACATATATACACTAAATTTTCATTTGTATACAAAGAGTTCCACCCAAGCCTAGGGCTCAAGCATAGTACCTTTTCAATTAGAGCCCATTTCTAGGCTCAACCAACTTATTCCCTTAATAATATTCTAATTCATGAGCTCCTTTTTCTAGGACACGTCGCACGATGTAAGGACTGTGCCATATGGGTTTAAAATTACCTACCCCTAGTGGTTCTTTGTCTTGGTCATATAAGAGAAACAAGTCACCCTCAGCATATAACCGGGGACAGAAAGACTTTTCGTACTGAACCTTGACACGTTTCTTGTTTTCCTCGAAATTTGTAAAGGTGTCTCGATGCTGCTCGTCAAGACTCTCTAGGTGCACAAGGCATCGCTCTAAATCTAAAGTGTCAGGTAGGAGCTCAACTGCCAACTTGAGAGAAGGGATTTCGCATTCAACAGGAAGGATCGACTCCACATGGTACACTAACAGAAAAGGGGAAAAACAGGTGACAGTCTTAACCGAGGTTCGGTATGCCCAAAGAACGTGATATAGCATGATGTTCCAATTGGAATTACTCCGACCGACAGTTTTTTGCAAAATGGTCTTGAGAGACTTGTTGACAGCCTCCACTTTTTCATTTTACTGGGGGTAATAAGGGGATGAATGACCGTGTCTAAATCCCATCTTAGATGCTAGTTCTACTATCATTTCATTTTGAAAGTGACTGCCATGATTAGTGACAATCTCACTCAGGATAATGAACCGAGTGATAATTTGGTTGAACATGAAGAAGGTTGCAGTCTTCCCATCGTATTTTATGGTAGGAATGGGCTCGGCCCACTTAGTAAAGTAGTTGATGACCATGATAATGTGTTGATGCCTCCCAGCCGAAGTTGGGTTGCAATCGATGAAATATACCCCCCACTTGGTGAAGGAACCAATGGTGATGACTAGGTGAAGAGGGGCTGGATGCGAGTGCATTTTCCGAGTGAACACCTGGCAGGGGTGACACTTCTTAACCGCTTCGATACAATCTTTAAATATAGTGGGCCAGAAATAACCGGCTCACAGGATTTTTTGGGCTATTGTAAGMTCGGATAGGTGACCACCACAAACCCCTTTATGGCAATCATTTAGGACTAACTCGGCTTCCTCGTGAGTTAAGAAATGTCACAAGATATTATCTACACCTCGTAGATACAAAGTGTCACCGATRATGGTATACTTTTTGGCTTGGTATCTAACATGTTGTCGATCATCTCACGAGAGATGTTGAGTGAAATTCAAGGTTTGAAKATATAAAACAATGTCTCCATACTAGGGATTGGACGACGAGACAAGGAAAATGTGTTTGTCAGCGAATAAATCAACATGGATAACATCCTCATCTAATCATGGAAAATCAGATATTAACTTTGCAAAACTAGTGATTTCTTGGACTTGGACGAAGCGAAGTCGAGATCAAATTCTTGTAAGATGACAATCCATTTATTATATTTTCCCCAATGATACATCTAGTAAGGACGTATTGAAACGGATTGACATCGACAACCACCGTAGTATTGCAAAAGTAATATATAGTGACGTAAGTGTTGGACTGCGTGAATGGTATCCAAAGCTAGCTTTTCAACGTGAGAGTAATTAAGCTCAGGACCGACTAAATTTCAACTGAGATAGTAGATGACGTGTTCATGGAGCTCATCATATTCCTAAACTAGAACCATACCAATCGTCTCTGCAGACGTTGAAATATATAGGAGGTAATCTCTACTGTAATCAGGAGATTTTAGTAGAGGGGCCAATACCAAGGCTTTCTTCAAAGCATTGAAATAATCATGGGCTCACTCATCCCAGATAAAGGGGGTGTATTTCTTCAAGAGGCACATGAAACCCTTAGTAATATTGGCATAATTCATTGTGAACCGACGTATAAAGTTAGATTTTCCCTATAAAACTTGAAGTTGTCTAATTGTGTGCGGGGGAGGCAACTGAAGTATTGCCTCAACCTTAAGAGCATCTACCATGATCCCAGTTTTGGAATCTAAAAACCCTAACGGAAGACTAGAATTAATGCAAAAGATGCATTTATGAGGGTTTAACCATATTCTATAGTAATGACATATTTCAAAAACTAGTCGAAGGTGTATAACATGGTCCACTCTCTTGTGAGAGTGAGCAGCAAGATCATCCAGGTAGGCTTCGACTATGTGCTTGAGATCGTGAAAAGCGAAATTCATGTCACGTTGGAAGGTTTCTCCGGCATTTTTAAGGCTGAAAGGAATTTTTCGGTATGAAAAAGTACCCCAAGGACATATAAATTCTGTCTTGTGTTGGTCCTCAGGTTTGATATGGATTTGGTTATAGCCTGAAAATCTGTCCATAAAGGAAAATATTTCTCTTCTCGCACACTCATCGAGAATATGATCAATGAAAGGCGTGGGGAAGTTATCTTTAGGACAAGCCTTTTTCAGGTTGCGAAAGTCCATACACACACAAATGGTTCCTTTCTTTTTATTTACAGGAATAAGATTGGATACCCATTCGGCCAAGGGAACCGGGTAGATGAAGTCGACGTTAAGCAACTTCTCCACCTCTGCCTTAAATATAGCAAGGGCCTTCCTAGGATTCACAACTCTAAGACGTTGTTGAACAAGTTTAGCATCTGGGTAAGTTCTAATATCATGTTCGAAAATTCGAGGGTCGATCCCTGGCATCTCTTCGTATGACCAAGCAAATACATCTCGAAATTATTTGAAGAGATCGGTGTAGATAATAATTTCTTCTGGAGAACAATCTGCACCTATATTTGTGTTCTCAATTTTGCCAGGGGTACGAGAGATATCGATTGAGACGATAGGAGAAATACTCACCATATTTCCTTTAGCATAAATTTCGTGCGTATTGAGTGGAACTATGGTGTGACTGACTATATCACTCAAGGTAGACCGAAAGTCATCTTTCTCGATTCTTTCAATACTTGGGAGAAAATATGATTGATGACGCATGTCATCCCAAGGTCTCTCAAAACCATTCATGGCTTCAAGGATGGCTTCATCCAAAGGCAAAGTCTCATCAAGGAAATCATGCGAACAAGATAGCGAGGTGGCCCAGACAGGCCTAAGAATTGGATCCTCCTCGTCTGTCTGTGAGGTAATAGGATCAGGATCAGAAGAAGAGTCAAGAACAACTTGATACACAATATTTGTTGTCGATAGTGGCATATCCATGCCAACATGCAACTGTCCTTCACATGACAAATTCAGAGAAGGTAGGGTCCATGGATCACTAAAATAGGAAGTGCAGAAAGGAATGGACCTCCCTGTAGAAGCGGGCCTACTAGACATGACGTAAACATGGTGAATCGGTGCTGAGAAGTTGAAAGTACCCATGAGGGAAGAATACATTCCAACACCGATATTATCAGTTATCGGCTGAGAATTGTCGATCATGGGGATCTACGGTCCAACAAATGCATTAGGATTAGAGTACGCAAAGGATAACTGGTCTATAGTCATGATCTCCCCTTGATGAGGCAAACAAAGTACACGGAAGATGAATGATATGACAACGACCATAGAATAGGTCCAATTGCGACCTAGTAACAGGTTATAATCGAGAGGTGCATCAACTACCTCTACCTCCACATCTACTGTCTTCCCACCTAACTAGATGAAAAAGGCGGGGATAATACAATGAGGGTGGAAGGAATGACCTTTGAATGCAGTCAACCTGTTAGACGACTTGGAAAGGGCTGAAGAACCAAGAGATTTCCAATAGACCAGGGGCATCATGTAGGTGGCAGCACCTTCATCAATGACTTCTTGTTTGATAGTATACTTGGAATACTCCACGTGTATTTGGAAAGCCACATGCTAAGGTAAGCGAGGCTTCACATCAGTGATGTCAACCTTGATCATTTTCGAGCCACTAGATTCTAGAGCTCCTAAGGCAGAGAGTAAGGCATTCCTCTATGATGGACACGTCTGGAGTACCTCCAAATCTAGCATCGCGCAAGGGTTTTGGCCTAGATCCTCAACAATAGAGTAGTTATGGGAGGCTCTAGCATTAGGGTTGTGGGTAGAGTGCTTAAGTACTCCTTTTGGAATATGAAGCAATGGCTTTGGTTTCTCAATCTGTAAGTTTGTCTCCGAAGGGGGAGGAGGATCTTCTAGACCAATACTATCTTTTGAAGAGTTATAATCTCGAGAGGGGTTGGCTATATCTATTTTTGCGTCGAACATATTGATACAAACATGGTTTCCATCTTGCGACGGTGGGTTTAGACTTCCACTAGACGCATTTCCGGTGTTCGAAGAGCTCGAGGCTAAGTGTTGGTTGTGTGGGAATGGATTCGTCAACACAGCGGGTGGTATATTTAAAATCCTTGTAGCCTCCACGAGTTGGGGCATAAATGTGTAAGGTGGTCATCGGTACAAAGTTTACAAGGAAACTTCACCTTATGTTTCTCTTTCATGCCCTCCCCAACATTATCATTTTGTCTCTCATTATTGCCTTTGTCCTTAGGATTATTGTTATTCTTCCCACCCTTACGATTTTTTTGACCTTTCCTTTTATTCCCATCTAGTTGCTGGTCACCATTTGGGTTCTTCGTCGATTGCACGGAATGTACATCCACCGATTAGGTGGGTTTGGAGGATGCAAATGAATACGACCCTCCGACAGAATTCGTTTCCGATTCTGTGGACTTTACATTGGCGGACCCTACAATGCCATCAGAATGAGTACCGAGTTTCTATCTAGGATCGTTATTTTTCCATGGTGTGTCCGGAAGAAGGTGATATAAAATCCCAGACTGAGCATATATCAAATTGAGTTGATGGGATCTAAAGATAGCTTCTTCCTCATTGAAGACCTCAGAAGTAGCAACATCCTTCGAGATAGGAGCGTGTAAAGACTTTAGGAACCATTATAGAGGAAATGCCAGGGCTATAGGATTCTTAATCAACCACTTTCATCTATGCCATTCCTGGATATGATCCGAGATGTGAGTGTCGGTACCCTGGCGTAGAGTCAAAAAAAGTTCAAGATCGACATCATAACGAATGGACAATTGAAAGTGGTTGAGAAAGTCTATCACCAATTGATGGAATGATCCATACATCCCCTTAGGTATCTCAATGTACCATTGTGATGCAACTCCAATGAGAGTGCATTGGAATAATCGTAATCTAATAGAATCATGGTTCAAAGAATTCGATGAGCACCAAAGGTGAAAAGTAGTGGCGTGGTCACCAGGGTCTTCACCATTCTTACCTTCAAACTTTGGAATGTTTGACGAAAGTTTGGTGGGGACAGGGGGCCATGTTGGATCATGACTCACCGGGTCGTTCATTAACTTAGACAAGTTTGGCAAATTAAGCATGGACAGAAAAGGGAGACGAGGTTGTGACATCTGACCCCACCCTCCCATGAAAGATTGTGCGTTGGGAATTCCATTCCATCCAGGATTCTGGTAAGGACCAAAACCATGTTCGAAATTATAAGGACCTCCTCCAGGCTGATTCGTGTAAGATGGGTTGGGCATCATTCTAGCAGGAATGTTTTGATAAGGATTATGAAAATTTGTCCCTGTCGGATTAGATCCGAGATGAGGGTTTTGAAAATTTCCCACAACTGGATTGGATCTGGGTTGGGGGTTTCCCAAGGTGTAATATTGACCTCCTCCAGGTGGGAATCCAGAGGATTGAAGTGGATTCATCATGCCAAAATTATTGGTCAGAATCGGCATCGATGAGATAGGGATGTAAGGAAGAACTTGTCCACCAGCTAGGTTGTTCCATCTAGGTATAGAAGGATTAGACCCGAGGTTAAGGAAAGGGAAACTTCCTAAATTAGGATTCGTTTGGGGTATATGAGAACCACCAAATGAAAAAAGAGTGTAAGGAGGTGTAGTGCCCCCAAGTCCAAGGCTAGCATTAGGGACAACAACTGGGATGGTAGTTGAAAACTGTGACATGAAGTTAGGCATACCATAAGAAAATGGACTAGAATCCATAGGGATGGACTGAACATTGTAACCTGACGAGTGACCGAAACCTCCAAAAGGGTTCGATGCAAGTGATGAATCATTAACTACAGGTCGAGCCATAGTACTGGTATAAGCCTCTGACACTACAACTGTAGCGGTTGTAGGAGTCGAAGGGGTGCCATTAATTATAGTGGGTATGGGAGTTGAAGAACTCCCAGTGTTCTGAATACTAGACTCAGTACTCATCCTTGTGGAACCACAAGTCTGAAAGGTGGATGTGTGTGTACCACTTCTACAAACTCTATGCCTTTTAGAAGGCAAGAACCCTAAATCCAGTGGTAATTGTAGCAACCGACGGGACCAGCGGGGAGGCTGGTCCGACTCCACGATGACTTATGACTCTAAAAAATACAAATATATCCTAATGCCAACTAGTAATCAAAGAGCATATGAAAAATTCAAACGACCAATATGCATGCAAATGGGCTAAAGTGGCTGAGTGACCTCCCTTTCTAAAGAAGGTATGCCTCGTCGAAGAGGGACTCGAGACTCCCTGCTAAAGTTTGGAGGTAACATAATCAATTATAGAGGCCCTCATGGGATTAACAACCAATCAGACAGATCCCCCCGGAGAGGTAATCTTCCATAAAGGTTGTGTGTTGTCCGACCTCTATCTGACCCAGGATATAATTAGAATAACCCCTGCAAGTAACCTATGAGATGCCTAAGTCAAGAAACTAATAAACCATCATATAACTAATGAATAGGAGAGAATTCATAATTCTGAATCACCATATGGGCAGGGTAGCAAATCCTGAAACCTTGAAAGCACCGCCTCTCAAAGAGGTAAGGGTACTATCAAGATCCCCAAATACGAATAAATCCATAGAAATATATCTGACACTAGGCGAGTATCTAGGGGTTATCCCTTCAACTAAATTCACGCGACCTCATTATTAACTCTGGTGTGAGCAGAGCCTCCTGATATTACCAACTATACAATGTACTTCTCAACTCCCTGTCTCAGACACATATGTTGATTTAATTTCCTTGGATAATTTTACTCACAAAATCCTATTCCAAGGCACTAAATCCTAGGCTAGTTTGTGCACCCTAGAAATAAAATCGTGACTAATCAATTTTAGTTTAAAGTGTAAATTTTATTGGTCGTGATTACTCAAGAGGGTATGGAAACAAAACTCATGATGTTATGACTTGGCAAAAGATAAATATGAATATAATGCAAAGTCTACCTTTAACTTTTCAATGAATGATATGCTAATAAAAACAGTGCAATTTTCAATCTTAACTCTGCAATTTAGAAGTAAAATGCAATCTTTCGCTAAATGTACTAATCTAATGATAAAGGTTCAAAGACAAAAAAATGTTAACCAATGCAAAATTCCTATGTTTTTTGTATTTTCACTATATTAAAGAGAAAATGCATGGACTGAAAAGAAACCTTATTTATAAACTCTACTGTGTATAAACGAAATAACTCAAGAAGAATACCAAGCAGCCAAGCAAACAACCCAAGGTTCAAGGACAAACCAAAAAATGAAAAACAATGAGAAAGACTACACCCATAAATTCAACTCCCAACGGGCTTCCTTTCAATCCAGAGAAACTCAACAGGAACTACAAAGACCTAAGAAGGCTCAACAACCATCAAAACTCACCCAACAGTCACTAAACCAAGAAAACAAGCAAGGAAACGTGGTATATGCAACTGTTCAGGAGAATAGTGTGTATATGTGCATCTTGCAGAGAGGAAAAATGCATGTGTACATGACTGTTAAGGCAAAAGGAGCATACATGCTTTAAAACAAGGCCAGGTAAGGGCAAAAAGGATGAAAACTCACACTCATAGTGAACAGAATCTACCAAGCAGTGATACGACAAGAAACACAAAAGAAAAAGAGCGATGCAAGAAGAAAAAGTACTTCAACCCTTAGAAGGAAGATCTATCCCCAGTGGAGTCGCCATTTCTGTTACGAGGGACAAACTCTCTATGGCCAAGCGTAAACCACAATAGACATGTATGACTCCAAAAATCAACTCAATTTCATTGTATGCTATATAAACTAATGTGCAAGATAAAAAAGAGGCCTACCTCGATCCAACGTTTGATGATGTTCTGTCGTTGAGAAATCCGACCCAAAGATTTATACCTACAATAAGTTCTCAACAAACAATCAAAGAAAGTATATAGTGATAATGTAAAGGGGTTAGCACATTAGATAGCATAATCCATTAATAAACATTACAAACATGCCCATGGATAATAATCATATATTTGCATGATACCAATAAGACAGGAAATGAGTATTTCTATTAATAATTGATCAACAGAAGTGTCAACATTACAGACTTCCATGTCGGCACGGTTTGAAACAAAGAAACCAAGTTCCTTCCAACTAGGCCTCCACCACTTCAATCCTCCACCAAAGGAAATCTCAAAGGAGAGAGACAATGAGGTTCTCTCAACAATAGGAAAAGAACTTGGGGGTTGAACACTGTGTTCAGACTTGAGGGACAAAGGGATGCAGACTCAATATGAAGTAATTTCTACAGAGTAACTTTGCTCTCAAAGTTGAATGCTTTCTCCTCTTTTCCATAGCTCGAAATTGTGCTATTATAGCCTTCAAAATGCAACTGAAGGGCCGAGTCAAAACGTTTCCAGTATACGGAAGGCCAAGGATCAGAGATCTCTTATCGTGACATGGAAACCCAACTCCATTTTTGTATTTTCTGGCACAAATCCTGATGTACACGGGTTGTAGTGGAGCAACCTACATATACGCTTGTTGTATAGTTGATAGGGCGTGTATATGTGGAAAAATGTATATTTTTAGCTATGGACTCATAAAAAAGGGATAGTAAGTCTGCATAGGGAAATGGAAAAAAGCCCTCTATGCACAATAGAAATGGTGAGGAAAATCTTGCTATAACAAGGTGTTCGGCCTAAAGGAATCATGGAAGGAAGCGTTTCTGCCAGCAGATGAAGAGATAGAAGAGAATTCCAACAAAGCTCATCATTTTCTATGCACTGTTGTAATTTCAAATATTTTCTATTTTTATTATAAGAATTCCAACCGTTTTGAGTTGTGACGGTTTTGTATAAATACATAGATCCAAGATCTATTAATGGCTTCTTATTGCCAGATGTAATATAGACAACTCTCCTTTGAGTATTAATACAAGTGCAGATAGATATTCCAAATTTTGTTCAATTTGGGTTATGTGTTTCGCCTGTATTTCCATATTTCAATCTTTCTCTATGCATTTCCTTGATGGATTTTTCATTGCAATTTAGTATCACAACATTGTAATTGTATTATATCATTAATTTGTTAAGTGAGCAGTTTTTCCTCCGCATTTACTATGAGTAAAACAAGACCTGCAAGCTATGTGAATTATTGTACTTTATACTTTTTTCAAGTGTGCACTATCCATTTTCTTCCACTGTAACATAGTGATATTCTTTAGCAATGGATGCCTTACTTTGTTTGACAATTTTGTATATCCCCCCCATACCATTTAATATTACAATTGTGACTCAAACACGAAATATGGCCTCAGTGTTTCCATATTGTCAATTTCATTTAAGGATCTTTTCTCTTATAACTAAAGGTAGGAAAAGAAAACCTTTAAAAATGTTCTCTTCAAACTTTCCTGATGCCTAACATTACTCTTTGAGCCTTAAGTTTAATCTCAGGAACAACACCCACTATTCACTGGTAGACATTAAAATCAGAAATAAAAATGATTCCACAAAGCACAATCACACATAAATCTCAAAGTAATTCAATACACAATGTAAACCATATTTACCTTGGAAATCCAAATGGGAAAACTAGCTTCAAATGGGGCTTAGTCTATTTTAGCGATCTCTGGTTACAATGATTTCTTGGATATTTGTCCATCCTCCTATCCTTGGCCAAAATACCCCTTGAGAACACTATGAGTGAAGGAGGAAATAGGGATATTTGGGGGTAGGGGGAAGTCCAACAATCATGACCCTTCATTTACCCTTCCTCGACCTTCTCTCTTAGATTATTTTTGTATTCTCATTTTTTTCATTGCACGTTCATTTTTTTCTTATTAAACTTTACAATTTTATTGCTTTGCATAGCTTTATTAACCTTTATTAATTTCCTAATTGAATTTCAAGTACTGATTCTTACCCATTCTGATGTAGGAGCATCTCCTCGAAGTCAACTCTTGGCCTCTAAAAGGTCGAACAAACTTTTACCAAGGGGAGTGGTTTCCCTTAACTTAATATTTAGAAGATAAATTAGTAAGATGTAATCGTTGTCAAGATTAGCTCAATGGTGATTGTTAAGATTTGTATTTGATTCTAGAAGGTGAAGTTGTTGTAAGGGGATAAGATCCTCATGTGTATGAATTGGTCAATTAGTTAGTCGATAGAGTCAACTAGTTATTTTAGTAATTAGTTGCAAAAACTATGGTGTTTGTTAGGATTATGGTAATTTGGAAGTTTCGTAATCTGGAAGTTTCATCTTCTAATTTATATATGTAAGCTTGTGGGAAAGATCAGAGGTGTGGCCAGGGCCAGAGAAGCACACAAATTGTGAAATCGGGCCAGGAGGAAGATAGAGAGGTATTTCTAAGTTTTATAAAATTCATATATAGACTTTTTAATATAAATAGTGTACTTTTGAACTATGTGTGATTGCCTCTCTATATTTTGTGTTTATGCTCTGTGGCTGAGCATATTAATCTATGAATGAAACCATGTGTGAGTAGGATGATTTCGAGTTTCTGTAAGTAAATCATATGATGAATTGGTCTAATATCTAATGAGAAGCAAGATAAAAAATTGGGAATGAAGTTCCTATGAACTTTGTTGTGAGATGAGGCGGGTGGAATCGTGAAATTGCAATACAAACCATTAAACCAAACCAAAATTATGAATACGTGAGATTAGTTGGACGAGTGTTCCAGTGTTTGGTGGTCGATTTAACATCTAGAACAAAATCATGACTAATTTTGGACAAGTATTCTCGATTTTTGGTGGCCAATTAAACTAGACCAGAGTAAAATTCCAAAAGGTGCATTATTTGTAACCTGGGGCCCGATGGTCTGGTGGTTCCGGTGGCCATTTAACAACAGTGTTAACCGAAGATAATTCAATCTAGTTAAAGTAAAAGGTTTAATAAATGATAGAAGGGTTGAGGCCGATCTGTTTTCATATATTTCTTGGCATATAAGAAGAGGGTTCTTGGAATGCCTGAAGGGATATTGATAATTGGTCCAGTTAACAGTATTAGAAAACAACAAGAAGCCAAGTTGGTTAAGAGAAGAGGTTTACAAAAAGGATAGGAGAGTCTTAAAGAAAACACAATTGCTATTATTTTTTGTATCAGATCGTAGTAATGATCTTTGGGAAGAAGAAATCAAAGCCTAAGATACTCACGAGTTGAGAGGAATTTAGAAAATGAACATAAAAAAGGTCCCATACCTGTGAGAAGATATTCAATAAAGGATATGTATACAAAGGAAATTTTAGCAAGTGAAGTTGTACAAAAATGTAGAAGATATTTTCAACAAGAGAAGTTGAATAGAGCTTAGGAAAATTGTTGAGTGCATATACAAGGGAGTCTGAGAGGTAATTTTGGATGTTATTTGAGTTTTGATTCTAGAATAGATCATATATATTTGCAGGTAGAAACAAAGAAGACACAGTGAAAGTGACTTAAAACTAGAACAAGTTGTGATAGAGGTAAAGTAAAGAAAGGTTGTGGAAAAAACCCTACAACTATTGAAGATGGATAAGTGAAGGAATAAGAGAAACATAATCTCTTGAGAAAGTGTGAAAGTGCAGAAGCCTACATCTATTGCATCTAAGAAACAGTCGATGCTCAGAAGGTTCTAAGAGGACAGAACTAGAGATACCAAAAGGCTAAGTTCAAGAGAGATAACTTGGTGAGGTATTGTGCAGTAGGGTGAAAAAGACAACTAACTACAGAGGTTGTTTGTAGCTCATGGTGAGCATGGAGAATATCATAGAGAAAGAGACAAAAATAACTATGAATAGTCATATCAACGGTTCAGGAAAAATCCATAGCAAGATGAATTCAAAGAGTTTGACATAGAGATGAATCAATTGAAGGAAATATTGAGTGTGTTGAAAGAGTTGCTACAGGAAAATGAAAAATACTAGAGCTATGGATGGAAGCTAAGGAGAAGCGTCAAGTGGCCTATTGTGAAATTATCTATCATAAAATTGAAGCACAGGTTGGAAGTTTGGTTGAAGACAAAAGAGATATTTAGTAGAACTAAGTATGGATAGAATTCTTCGGAAGAAAACTAAGAAGTTCACATTTTTGACCTAGAGAAAGGACCAATCCTTGTAGAGGATAAATATGTTGATGAGAGACCTGTTGAAAGTCACAAAATTTTAGATCAACACAAGGAAGAGATTCCAAAAGCATCAATAGAGACTCAAGAGTCTCATGTTTTTGGAACTAAAAATTTGTGTGTATATGTAGGTTATGCAGAAGAAGAGGGGAAGAACTCAGATGTAGTGCTAATAGATTTTGAGGAAGAGTTGAAGTTTATGGAGGAATGGCTAGCAAAGATCTAGTTTTGTGAATATTATATAGATGTTGTAGCGTTGGAAGAGGAATATGAAGATATGGTAGCAACCATACAAAATTTATGTGAATATTTGAAGAGGAAAAAGAAGATCAATAGCATGTACCAACAAAAGGTTGAGCTAGACATTGAGATAGATGAATTACAAAATTATTTGGGGAAGATTTCCAAATGGAATTGCAAATGGATGAAGAAGAAAATCAATTTCAAAGAATGTGTAGCTGGAAATACGTATGAGAGCAAGGAAATTAGGCAGCAACAAAGTAAAGTATGGGATCCTAGTGAAGTTCAAGCAACAAAAGAGAAACAAAATAGCCAAACAAGTGGACAACGCGGCACAAGGTATGGTATCCAACTGGAGTTTAGCATATAGAAGACACATGAACAAGAGTCCATGAAATATTTTTTACCCTAGGAGTCTGATGTAGGAGCATCTCCTTGAAGTCAACTCTTGATCTCTAGAAGTTCAAACAAACTTTTACCAAAGGGAGTGGGTTCCCTTAATTTAAAATTTAGAGGATAAATTAGTAATATGTAATTGTTGTCAATATTAGCTCGATGATAATTGTTAAGATTTTTATTTGATTCTAGAAGGAGAAGTTGTTGTAAGGGGATACGATCCTTGTCTGTATGAATTGGTCAATTAGTTAGTCAACATAGTCAAGTAGCTATTTTAGTAATTAGTGATAAAAACTATGGATTTTGTTAGGATTATGGTAATCTAGAAGTTTCACAATATGTAAGTTTCATCTTCCAATGTATATATGTAATCCTGTAGGAAAGATCATAGGTGTGGCCAAGGATGGAGAAGTGCCTAAATTGTGAAATCGGGCCAGGAGGAAGATAGAGAGGTATTTATGAGTTTAATAGAATACATGTACATATTTTTTAATTGAAATAGTGTATTTATGAACTGTGTCTGAATTCCTCTCTATATTTTGTGTTTATTCTATGTGGATGAGCATCTTAATCTATGAATGAAATCATGTGTGAGTAGCATGAGGTTGAGTTTCAGTTATTAAAGAATAGGGTGAATGAGTTTCATATCTAATGAGAAGTGAGATCAAGTACCATGAATGAAGTTCCTATGAACTTCTCCATGATGTGAAGTGGGTGAGAAATCATGAAATCACAGTACAAACCATTAAACCAAACTAGACTCATGAATATGTGGGATTAGTTGGATGAGTGTTCCAGTTTCTTGTGGCTAGTTAAACTGGACTAGACTCATAGCTATGTTTGGATTAGTATTCCTGGTGTCCAGTGGTCGGTTAAACCAAATCGAAGTAAACTTACAAAAGGTGCATTATTTGTAACCCGGGGCCCGATGATCTGGTGGTATCGACGGTCGGTTAACAACAGTGTTAACCGAAGATAATTCAAGTCAGTTAAGGGAAAATATTTAATAAAGGATAGAATGGTTAAGGTCGATATAGTTGCATATATTTATTGGCATAGAAGGAGAGGGTTCTTGAAAGGAATGAAGGGATATTGATAGTTGGGTTGGTTAACAATAGTATAAAACAAGAAGAAGTCAAGTCAGTTAAGAGAAGAGGTTTAAAAATCACTTTAATTTGGTTCATATCCATTTCATATCACACAAATCACTTTAATTTGTTTTTTATTTCTATGACTAGTGACTTCCCCAAAACTCTTGATAGTAACATTACCCAAACCCCTAGGTTAAAATATTCACTATTTGGCCCAATCCAGCCTTTGTTTTCTATTGATCCATTCACCCTATTTTAAGAGGTTCAAGAAGAGAGGAAATTTTGGAAAAGAAAATTTGATCTAACCTAATGTCTAATTCACTTGTTGTCCCTAGGAAAATTCTAGGCTATGATCCTAAAGAACAAACACTTACCATGATAGCCTTAGAGTCCTTGATGTCCAAGTCCATGTTTTCCATGAAACCTCAAGAATGGAGAGTTTCTCAAATTAAGTTAAATATTAGTTACTTTCCCTACAAGGACGATATAAATATCTCCAAGACCAACAATCTATAGTGTTTTATAATGATAACAATCTAGCTACATCTAATAAATCCAAATTGTTGTTGGCATTTATATAACCATTAGGGGAATTTTGAGGTAAAAAATGGGTCTCAAAACAAAAAATATACAATCAAAATCAACTTTACTTATTGCTAATGATTGCAACTCATTACTTTTAAAAAAAAAAAATTTGAGACCCATTTTTTACCTAAAAATTCCCCTAATATAATACATTTAAGTCCATAAGTATCTAGAAGACATTAAAGAAGAGATAGAGAGCAAATCACTAATCACTAATTATGATTTGAAAGTAGCTTGGCTATGCTACCGAGGATCTGGTCACCATGGGCTTAGGGATAAAACAATTGTAGTAATAGGTGCCAAATGTTACCAAAATAGAAGAATTTTTTGGCGCATCATCGATGGAAAATATTTGTAAAATCGCAAGTAACCATCGAAGTTTTTATGGATTTAATGACTAGGAAGAGAGGGTTTAGTTTTCCGACACCTTGTAGTGAAAATAGGTTTTTTCACTATGAAAAACAATACAAAAAGTTATTGATACAAGAAAATACAATGCAATGGAAATCAAAGATAAATAAAACCCCCTGACAACATGAGATATACCATTGGTGGTTGTCATAAGAGTCATCGACCATATGAGAATTAAATTTCCTTTGGTCAAATTTGCTGATAATAATGATCTAATTAAGGATTTTAGGATCTTGTGGGGTGGGAGAAATTCTCTCTAAAGAATGGTGGCTCAATGTGAGAAAAAAATTTGATCAGGGCATATTACAATCATAGTAAATCTTACAACAACATACAAATATTCATCATAATTTGTTAAATAAGACATCAATACCCCAGAATATTCGAACCTTGGATCATATTTTTCCAGGTCAGTGGGACCACCATTACAACTATAGAAGGGATCAAGATCTAAGTTAAAGGAGAAGAAGTGAGCAGGTAGTTATTTCAAGTATAGTCCCACCACTCCCCCTTTTTTATGACATTGATTTAGAAGATTAGTTACTTGATCCTCATTGGTTTTGTGAATCAAAAATCAAACAAATGTGTGTGGAGGAGGAATCAAGGCTATAAATGGGAATAGAGTAGTTATACCAAAGGGTCAAGAATTTTCTAAATAAATGTTGTAGATATTTTGAGAGAACTCGATCCTTTATTATATCAGTTTTTCGTGTTTCTCAAAGAAAGATCGTTCACATTAAATATGTCTCTTATCCTATCCTCTCCCATTATTGTTATAGACCAATTAAGAGTAATATTCCATGTAAAGGGTATTAGGAAATCCCCATATGAAGGCTATCTATTCCCCCTGGTTCAATTTTTTGTATCTATTGAACTATGGGGTGAAATATTTTGTAATAAAGACCAAGGAAATTTTCCATTGATGACTAGATAAAGCTTAATCATGTTACTACTATTTTTTGGGTTGTTATATTCTTTGCAGTGAAAGTCTAATCAAGGTGAATTGACTGATGGTCAAAGTTGAGGTATATCAAAAACATCGACAACGGGTCGAATTCGAGGTAGATCGAAAAAAATTCAAAGGTCGAGGAAGTCGACTAGGTAAAGTCGAAGTCAAAGATATCGAGGGAAAGTAAACCAACAAGAGGTCAAAATGTGGGTGTGATACAACTGAATAAAGACTAAATGAAGGTCGACTGGTAGTCAACTGGTAAACCTGACTTGGAATTGAATGTAACAAAATCCTGTGGTTTGCGGGATTTGTAGCCAATGATATGCATGGATTTGTAACCGTTTTTGGGCGCCAATATTTAGGGGTTTTCCTATTGTAAATCCTATAAAGAGGCGTGTTGTAAGGCCATAAAGGTTGTTGGTGTAAGGGAATCATAAAATAAAATTTTGTAGGTTAATGCATGTGTAAGTGTAGGTTGTTAGTCATGCATATGTAATTCGATTTGGCTACAAGGTTGTTCTTACCTGTGCAAGAAGGTATGATGTCAATTGTGTCTTAGGTGTAGATCAAGGTTAGATGTGTAACCTTTTATTTTGAATGAATAAGACAACAAGAGAGAAGAAATATCAAAGGAATGTTGGTTTTCCTGGTTAAGGGTTTCTAAGGTAAAATCTTGGTGTACTATGTGATTTCTTATGTCATTTGATTTCTTGATCAAATTCTTCTTCTCTTCCGCTAGGATTAGTGTGGAAGTGTCCTGCATTTCCTAACATGTGGTATGATAGCTTAGGTCTTCCTTGACAAGTAATTTATTAGAGCGGTGTAATTCTTTGGTGAGTATATCAGATCTTGATCTGAAAATATTGAATCCGAGAACTAAGCCCTAGGTATAGTAAGAGTCTTAAGTCATAAATTTTTTTAAAGATCACGGTAAAGAATGGTGAGAAGTTCCAGAATAGAGATAGAAAGATTCAATGGATACACTTTTGAGCTTTGGAAGCTTAAAATGGAATATCTTCTTATGGATCGAGAACAATGGACAATGCTCTTTCCAGGTACCCAACCGACATGCATGTCAATGAAATAATGGGAGAAACTCGAAAGAAAAACAAGAAGTACGACTCAGCTTTGTCTTGCAGATTCAGTGTTGTTGAATGTCTCAGGTGAAGATTCGACCAAGAAAATGTGGGACAAGTTGGGAATCTTATACCAGTCAAAATATATGGTAAATAAGTTGTTTCTCAAAAAGAAACTGTATCTTTTGAGGATGAGTGGTGGAAGTTCATTGACTGAGCATACATCGTGTTAAACTAGTTATCATCTATGGATATAAATATCACTGATGAAGAGAAGTGTATCAACCTATTATGATTTTTTCCAGACTCTTGGGATAGGTTAGTCCTGGCTATTGCGAGTAATAAAACCACACTAGCACTAGAGGATGTGATTTCTTCTCGACTATCGGAAGAAATGAGAAGGAAGAACATGGAAGGATCGACCAAAGATTCTCTAGTAGTGAGAGTTCGATTGGTAGACAAAGACAAAGGCAGATTATCTGGTAGAAATTTCAAGTCTAAGGGTAGATCTAAATCCATGATTCAGTTGATGCGAAGATGATGGAAATGCAGTAAATTTGGGAATTACAAAAAGGATTGTAAGTCAAAGGCAACAGAAGGCAGTGTTGGATCTAATGATAAGCGATTGACTAAGAAAAAGATGACCTCAGAAAAAGGAGGTGATGTGTACCTAGTGT
>SNQJ01S0119816.1:13598-26381 GCA_010110895.2 Picea sitchensis
GGAGGTATGAAACAACTCATGTGGGTGAAGTAATAAACTACTGGAAAAATCAACACTTGAATGCATAGGGAGTTGGGTGATGGTGTTGTATTACCGGGTGTGGAAAAACCTACAAGCAAATGCCAGAGGGTGATACTGGTATATGCAATTGTTCTTAGAGGGAGTGTCTATATGTCAATTTGAATCATATACCTGAAGGGGCCATGGGATGGTAATACATTATGCACTGTTGAGGTTTATTATGAGTAACTGCATCCAAAAAGCAAAATCCCTGAAGTGAAAAATATCTGATAATAAATAATGGATTACAGAAATATGACCATTAGTATGACAAGCAAGCATACATGTGTCTTGGGGATCCATGATGAGGCCCCATGAAAGATGTGCATAATGTAAATAATACCATACCATGGTGTAGACCGGAGAATAAGGATTCCAGAGGTGCCGACGGTTTGAAAAATGAAGGTCTTGAGCTCTCGTACGGTGGATCAGAAGTTTGGGTTCTAGGCGTATAAATAGTAGTTGGGTCTTGCAATTCCACATCATTTGTACTTGTTGTGACAAGCATTGACATGGCTCTAATGAATCAATGTGAGATCGGGCTTCGTTATGTGGATTGGGGGTATTCGATTATTGTTGCGAGAGATCCAGGTAAGGGGCCTGGACCTCCTGATGAGTTGCATTTTTAATTTTTTGCTTAGGGTTGTACGGATAGTCGTGCATCCCCCTTTTTGTCCATGCAAGTGAAACTCCATCTATCATGCTTCACAACGCGGATGAGTACATTATACTCACGCAAATACACATGGATCTTGATTTGGTTGCTTGCGCTAATGCGTTGCCCGTGTAAATACTTTTATGTTAAGTCATGCAGATTGCGCTGATGGTGCAATTTCTCTATTTGAAAGTCGCACTGGTCACTGTGGCTATCCTTCCTGGATTTATTTGATGTTGCCGAGTGAAATTTTTTTATTAACACTTGTGGGTATGAATTCTTGATGTATGAAACTGATGGATTTTCCGATGATCCTGTGTATTGCTTGGTGAACACTTTTTTGGTGATAACAATTAATAATGCATATGGCATGGTGGCTAGAATCACGTGAGTGTGTTAAATAAGAATAATGAGACAAATTATTTCTTGTGGCAGATTTGTGAAGCACGAGATAGTCATACAGATGAGTATTGGTTTATGATTGCAAACTTATTTTGAATAAATGTTTATATTTTGGAGTTGAAAACTCCCATGAATAAGATAATTGTTATATGAGAATAGATATAACATATATAATTTGTTAATGGTTGTTATAGGAACAAATGGAGAATGAAGAAACAAGTTGTCAGGCTTGTAGAACAGGAAAGTTGTCAGGCTTGTGGAAGAGGCAAGTTGTCAGGCTTACAGAAGAGGCAAGTTGTTAGGCTTGCAGAAGAACTAGGTTGTCAGGTTTGAAGAGTGAACTCCTATGTGTGAGTTGCACTGGAGCAGTAAAATTGCAAATTTTTTGTTTCCTGGTAGTTTTCCTAGCACTAAGTTCCCTTGAGTTCCCAATAGTGATATTCTTGGTTACCTGTACCAGAGACACCTCAATAAATGAATGGTACAACCCAATGGACTGAGGGCAATGAAGGGGGTACATTCCTTGGGTTGGGATGTCAAGAGGAAGTGAGTTGGAGGAAAACGAGATAGATGTAGGAGAATACCAGTGGGTTGAAAGGAACAAGAGATTGTTGGTTGGAATTTCTGCAAGAATGATGCATTGTGTAATCATTATGTATATGTTTTGGGCCAGAGTGCCTACGTATTCAAGTTTTGTTGGAGTTACTTCACACACACCTAAGATTTGTTTTCCTAATGTTATTCCTTGTTTATTAGTCATAATTAGTCATTATCCAATCTCCTATATTTTAGGGGAGAATATTCTCTTTCAGTTGGCACTTCAGTTTGACTAGTTGAGTTGAGTTTAGATGATGTATTGGTTTTGTCACCATGCAACATTGGGATCATCACCATGCTCATGCACACTTGCCTTGGGATCATCACCATACTGACGTGTTACCCTTGATCCCTTGATCGACTCCTCACTACACTCTGTTCAGTAAGTTAACTGAAGACTGGTTGACTAGTTAACTCAGCTAGGTGACAGTTCACTCTTGTAACTGCCTCAGAGACTAGACTAGGTGGCAGTTCACTCCCGTAACTACTGGTGTGTGTCTAGATCACTCTAGACCACCACTATGGCTCATTAGTTACTCATGTATCCTATATCTATTGTTATTTATTCACTCTTTGAGTGTGGAATATAGTTAATGAGAATTCTTTCATTCTTTTCTCTCTGTCTTCTTCTTTCTCAAATTCTCTCTGCAAATGCGTGTATCATTGTTTAGCTAGATCTATTATGTGCAGGTTCAACACATTTACATGGTATCAGAGCCGACGGACTGCTAAGCAAAAGCTACACCAAATTATTTTTGCAGGTACTGAAGATTGAAGAACGCAAAAAAGATGGAATATATGTTTTACTCATCGATAATACTTCTCACGCCTCATAACTATTTGGAGTGGAAGCCAAATATTCTACTTTTTCTCAGAAGTAGAGGCTTATACCAAATAACCATGGCAATGGAAGTAGACCCTGATTTCGCCGATGAGAAAAATGACTTTCTCAATAGACAAGATATGGTCATAGGATGTATCCTCTATTTTATTTCTCTCGAAATTCTCCATCAAGTATATGATGACTCACAAGATTTCACTCAAACTGATTTATGGAGCAGATTGGAGGTTTTATTTGGGAATAAGGAAGAATGCATGCAAAATGTTGACAAGATAGAGAATGTAGAAAAGCCACTGGAAGATAAATCATCTCAGTTTGAAGAACCTTCTACACAAGTATCTGCAAAAAATTGTATTCCATTAATTGAAGATGATGTCTACTCCATTTCAGATTTGTTTTCTGAATTTCATGTGGAAGATATATGGCATGCATCTCATGGGTCACATGCAGACACTTTTCCATGTGCAATTCATGCATCTCAGGAGACAAAAAGGGAGCCGTGCATATCAGACTCAATTATGATCTTTTCTGAGCACGATTTGCATAAAAAAATTGGATATTTGAATTCCTCTCGGGAAAATATCCAATTTAAAAAAAAATCATCTAAAACGGAGTTCGGGAAGTGAAGTTATGATCGTTTTAAAATCAATAAAATTTCAGCATTTTTCCGGAAACGGCCGCACGGTTTTCAAAATTTCATCCAAAATTTATTTGGATCTTATTAATTACAAGAAGCTAAAGTGGATATGTATGGACATCTCAATGGTGCACATACTTCATCAAATCCGTTCAGACATCTACATCTTCAACAAAATCTTCAAAGAGCACAAACTTGCATAGTTGTGAGGTCTTCTTGAAGTGAAGGACAAGGTTGCTTAGCAACTGCTTTTTGTTCTTTCTCATTTTATTTTTTTATGCATTGTAATCTGAGGGGGGATTTTCCCATGAGGTTTTCCCTCTTTCCTCACTTTATTTTCACTATATCTTTTGTACTTGGGTGCCTAACATGGTCTCATTGCCGGGACCCAATCTTTATTTTCACCATAGTGATGTTCAGGGGGGGTGTTGGAGTTTGACGTAACCTGCCCTCGACGACACGATCGCTCTTACCAAGACCTTCGCCTTCCACNCCACAAGTTACTCCTCTCTGTACTTTCCTTCCTCCACTCGGGGAGATCGAAACTTCGCCTTTCGTGCTCCCAATCACTCGGGATTCCGACTCCCGACACCCGACGTGCCGAGATGCCGAGACTCAAGATCTCGCGATCTCGCAGCTTCGCTTCCCGCGAGTCCAAAATAACTTCACTTCGGCTTCCGAGGTCCCGAGTCGCCGATACCCGAGTATCGCTATCTCGTCCCTCGCTAGTTCGCGACTGATGAGACCAATTGCTTGCCCTTCAACTCCCGAGACCCGACGTCCCGAGATTTCGTGCCACGTGTTCCTCCAAAAGTCGACGCTTCCACGGAAACTGGAAATCGCTTCCCACGATATCGACGTGCATGCAACTCTTGCACTCGCCAACCCCGATGTGCCGATATGCAATGGCAAAGAGGGTTCTACTTGCACTTGCAGGTTAGCTCTTTCACAGAAGTTCGAGTCGTCGATTCTCTTCCTCTTGAAGAGTCCTTCGCTCCGAAACTTCTTCCGTTCGGGCTTCACCTGTATCGGTTCCACAATACTAGCTAGGAAATCTCCCTTCTGAGCTTTCACCAACTTTTCGCTCGGAACACTCTGAACTCAATTCTTCCATAAGATCACATAAGCAGCATATGTAAGAAGTAAGTAACAGGAAGCAAAAACGCAAAGGCATAAAGCTAACAACACACAGAAAATAAACATATCCATGGAAGTTAACCACGGCCCTCCGGCTCTTCTCTTCTCAGACTTGCCTCTGAGACTTCAACTCAACCTGCACTTCACCTACATGGCTCGAGTAACTCAGCAGGACTCTGGTCGACGAGAATAAGAGCTTCACTATTTAACCTCCTCAACGCACTCTATGCGGAGGAATTCGACTACACTCTTTGCAGGAATCTCCTGGTTCAAACAGTGAAACGATTGAAACTCATTCTCTCATTCCCTCAGATTTTGAACCTGATATGCAATCACGTATGCAGCATATAGACAATAGGCAAAACAAGAAGCAAATATGCAACAGCATAAAATCAACAAGACACAGAGAATAATCACAGCCATGGAATTGAATCAAAGCTTTCCTATTAATTCAATATCTGTACATGGGGATCCTTCAGCAGTTCTCTGCTTGCTCTTCTTGCTTCTCTCTCTGCTAATCTGATGCTAATTGAATAATAATACAAAGGAGGGTGCCTATATTCCGTTTTTCCTCTCGAAATCTCTATCTATCAAATCTACAATAAATCTCTATCTAACAGCATTAAAACTATTAAATGGCTTCTTATCCATTATATAGTACGAGTGCGCTTCTTATGAATGCCTTCATTCAAACGACGACGCAACAATCTTTTCAAAGTAATTCAAAAATGCATGTGCTGGCGCTTGTCCAGCTGTTCTTCGCTCCATGATGGCTCGCTTGATGAGTTGTAGATGCTCGTGTGGATGCTCCTGCAGCAGAGTTACTTCACACACACCTAGGATTTGTTTCCTAAGGGTATTCCTTGTTTATTAGTCATAATTAGTCATTATCCAATCTTCTATATTTTAGGGGAGAATATTCCACCTGGAGAATATTTTCTTTCAGTTGGCACTTCAGTTTGACTAGTTGAGTTGAGTTTAGATGATGCATTGGTTTTGTCACCATGCAACATTGGGATCATCACCATGCTAATGCGCACTTGCCTTGGGATTATCACCATATTGGTGCATTACCCTTGATCCCTTGATCGACTCCTCACTACACTCTGTTCAGTCAGTTAACTGAAGACTGGTTGACTAGTTAACTCAACTAGGTGACAATTCACTCTTGTAATTGCCTCAGAGACTAGACTAGGTGGCAGTTTACTCCCGTAACTGCTAGTGTGTGTCCAGATCACTCTAGACTACCACTATGGCTCATTAGTTACTCATGTATCCTATATCTATTGTTTTTTATTCACTCTTTGAGTGTGGAATACAGTTAATGATAATTCTTTCATTCTTTTCTCTCCTTCTTCTTCTTTCTCAAATTCTCTCTGCAAATGTGTGTATCATTGTTTAGCTAGATCTATTCTGTGCAAGTTCAACACATTTACAAGTTTTGAGGCCATAATTCTTGTGTGATATTAAGGTCGAAGAGCCTAGCATTATGATATGCATTTACACCTATATGGTGTTGTGCAATGAGGACAATGCAAAAATAAGAGGAAGGGGATGTAATGTCCCCAGTTTTAGTCCCCACAATTTATAATGTAATTGTATAAATACGATAATAGGTTGGTGAGCCATTATGTTGGGTCGAAGAGCATGTATTGATTAATGTGGTTGAGGGATGAATTATGTATTTTGTACATTAAAATAATTAATAAATAATAATAGTTGGTTGTGGTATAAGCGGGACGGTAACAACGGGGGGCTATGATTTCACAAGAGAGGGGGCTAAATAGAGGTCCAAGGGGTTACCCATTTGTATTAATTCAACCTATTCATATTAATGTTTATCCGCCATTGGAATATCAAATAGATATTAAAGTGATGTAAGAGTGGTAGGTGGGAAAGGTCAACTCACCAATTTATAACATCATGGGCTAAGTACATCTACTCTTTGAGAAATGTGTGAGTCAAGCTTGCATGAGAAGAAAAAGAAATACAAGTGCCTTTTTGGGTGAGTTTTTCATGTTGGTTTGAAGGAGCAAGAGGAGGGTTGAATGCTAGAAAAAGAGTACCAACCATGTTATGCTTAAAGACAACCATTGTTGGGCTAATTTTTATGCTGAAAATGAGGTTGTAGGACCATACGTGATATTTCTTATTGAGGGAATGGCTAAAGAGCCTTGAGAAGGTTGTTGTGAGCACTCTTGAAGCAACAGCGAGTTCCTGGAGTCCACAACTATGAGATTCCTAGCCAACTAACTGCATTGGAGCCCTGGAGGGAGGTGTGAAGACCCAAGGGACTGCATGCAGTGAAGGGGGATCCCATTCCTTGGGTTGTGTAGGTTGTGGGGCAGAGCGCTGGTGGATTGGAACTACTATTGGACTGGAACTTGGGTTTTGGGCTGCTAATTGTGGAGAGTGGACAACCAAGAGGGACAAACCTCCTTGTGGACTCATAGCCTCAGATCAGGGGCGACTTCCTATTGAGATTTGGAACAACAAGCCTATGACCGGGAGGAATGTCCTATGTACACAACCAATTGGTTAATCAATTCAAGATAAGTTTTCTATTTTATTTACATGATTATTTCTGCTATGTATACATGTTAATTTGAATGTTATGACTATGTGTTTGAATGGTTGCATTTTGGCTTTCAATATGTTGTTATTTGCACGAGTAAATTAACATGTGTGTTTGCTATAATTTTTATGTGTGTGAGCAAGCAAATTTGCATGTTTTGATGGTTTGGGTTTTTTACATAATTATACATTTGTTGAAGGTTTCGAGGAAGACATGTGTTCATATTTATATGCTTCTTTTCATATCTATAATACATCTAGAGAAGGAAGTGAACATTTTGAAGTTCTTGGACAACCTAATGTAGTAGAGTCAAACTTAGAAATCCTTCATGATTATTTTCATCCATATCCAAAAATTTTGTAACCAATCTCCATCCCTGTTCATTTGCAAATAATGCATAAAAGTTTTAGATTAATAAACATTTGTGTGTAGAAAATTTCCAGCCACCATCATCTTCAGATTTTGGTGAATTTTCATGTAAAATTTCCGCTAAAAAGGATCTTTTGTTTGTTATAAATTGTATGGGACAACAAGGTTTATAATTAGATGTATGTTGAGGAAATTTTCAACCTTAAAAAATGGGCCAACGAACCATATTGTGTACACAAAAATTATTTTCTAGATCTGAAATTTTGTTTCATGCATTGTCTTCATCTTCATTAAAGGTTAATTTTTCAGTGGAAAAGCCTAAAATTTGATTCTTGAGGATAATGAAGAGGATTTTCCAACTTTTGATGAGCTATCATGTCCTCAGGAGAACTATATCAACATTATCCAACATTGGATAGAGGGGTCTTGTAGTGGTGCATGACATCCTTAGCATGGATTTGATGATATTGACTATCTTCATGATGATATTCCAAATTTCAGCCTAGCATCCATGAAGATTCCATCGTATTTGTATTTGATGTTGGATGTTTCCTTGTTTTGGTTCATAGGAAAACACAAAGGAATTTTTTTTTTATGTAAACAAAGGGTCAAGATGGCTCCATTGGTTGTATGATTACACCTAGCTCTTGTACTTTTACATGTTAGAGTAGGTCTAGGAGGAATAAGCTCTTGAAGAGCATTAGAGTATAAGAATAAGCTATCTTTCATGAGCATGAGTTTTCATTTCATCTTTGGCATTGTCGGCTTATGCCTTTATTGTAAAGCCAATTTTGATGTAATAAACTATATGGATATTTGTATGTGGTGTCTAAGGATGTGATGTGGATGCATTCTACTACATGGCATTATTCTACATGCTTGGAGGATCTTCTCAACAGGTACATCAAGATTTTAGGGTTCTCATGCACTCTTCTCCAAAGATCATGTGTCCCCAAGTTGGAGCCATTGTTACCCCTCATCTTTGCATGAGTGGAAAATGCGTGATTTCCATCACATGACAAGATTTCCAGGGGTGACATATGGATGCACATTGGTTCAATGGATATGTGGTGGATTATCTTGGTACCAGGTTCTCTTTTTGTGGATGCACTTGATGCTTAGATGAATGATTGTGGCATGTTATTCGATGCTATGATATGACATTGATGGAGAAATCATAATTATATGTTCATATTTAGCTTAACCTAACACTTATGTATCTCACTCATGGATCCTAGTTCATGATGGAGGGTTTATTGATTATATCCATTTTATTATGACTTTGGCTTATGTTGGAGCTTCGATAGAAGACACCATTTCTAATAGTCATCTTCACCATTGACATAAATGCGGTGGAAAATATATTATAAAGGGACCACCCCTTTTTGCACTTAGTTTATGATCAAGATATATACAGCAGAATTAAAAGATCATATTATTCTAATGTTGGGGCCACTCCCTTCATTAACTTATACATTAGCTTATGCGATGGAGTAAAAGTGGGATAATGTCATAACATATGCTTTAAAGGGGCCATCCCCTTCATTATAATTCACTAGCTTAAGTAGTCATGCAATTGCTAAAAAAGGGGAAACAATGTCACTCCCTTGCTTACCTCATGCAACAAAGTTTATGATATGGTGTGGTTTAGTTTGGGAATTGACATAATGGTAATATGGGTCCTGCCCCATTCTAACTCTTATGATGGTTGGGTAAGTCGTTGCTTATATACCACAATCTTGTGCTCACATGCAATACACTAAGGTTTGTAAAATGGGTTTCCTCCTAACTTAAGTCTACGAGGCATGGTAAAGCGTGTGGGTGCCAAGGATGAAGCCACCATCCTTATTAGCCACCAATGCATGTGCACATGGGACAAAACCGAATTTGATTATCTCCATTGGTTGCCATCCACATTTGTGATTACTCATGAAGAGGCCGTAAGATCCACACACCACATAACTGCCTTCACCTAGCCCACATATTTATGGGCGGAGGGGGTCTCATACACCAATTTGGTGTCTAGCTTGGCTGTGACCTTAAAAATAGATTATTAGTATTATTATAAAGTGATGAGCTAGACCCATGTGATGGTGTAGATTCAACATGCAATGGGGTCACCCCCATTTATTTACTATTTTATATGATATGGTGGAGGTCAATGCAAGATTTCTCTCTATTGGCCACTAGATCATGTAAGTAAAATCAAGGGGTTAACTTGAAGATCACCATCCCACTCTTTGATTTTTCTACCTATGGCATATCAAATATATAGAGCCACCTTTATTCCTTATCTTTTTATCAACATGAAGACCATGGTTATGGAGAGCGTACAATGTATGGGGTGATATTATGAGTTAGAACAACCTTTTTGCTTGTTAAGTCGTGTGAATCCATTATGGATTGAACTCCTTTTGCTGAAAACTATATAATGGTTTACTTTCTCCATTTGTAAGGGGGATTTGGTGTGAGTGAAGGAGCTTCAAGATATGGAATAAAGTAGCAATTTTCTTCGTCTAAAGCTTTGTATAGTGATTGTACAATTTATCTATGTGTGGTATATTGTTTTAGGCACAACATTGGAAGCTCTATTTTGTAGGTTGATGGATTCCAAAGTCAATTGAGAGCCACATATGAACATGATTGGTATGTTGGAAAGGGCTAGGATAATTGGTTTCTTCCCTCTTATATCGTTTCCCTTTTTTGTTGCTTACCATCAAGATGAAAACATTATGTATGTGGTCTAATTTTCCCATTGCATTTTGTAGATAGTCTTTGGTAGGGGCCACCCATATGATAGCCTTGAGTAGTGGATCTCACAAAGACCCTCTCCACCATCAAAAATATAGATCTAGCAACCAAATTAGGGCTACTATAGGGCACACCACCTTGCTGCTTATAACCCCTAATACTCTTTAGAACCAACCTCTAAAATTGCATACATGACCCCATAGCCCAAGCAAATAAATGCACTGGTCTCTCTTTCATCCACCACCCCAAACACAAAAAATCGTAAAACCATTTTTTCTTTTTTGTTTATGTTGCTAAGCTCTCTCTTTCTCTCACTCCATACTACACAAATTGAGCTTAATTAATCATAGGGAATCCCCCCTAGGCTAGGATCATCCAATTTTATCTAGTTTGGAGTGAGAAAGGCAAGGATACTAAGGTGACAATGGGTATCTTTCCTAAGTTACCCTTAGGGTATCACACTTGTGATTAAGACTTTTACACCTACTGAGAACCAGGGAGGTAACAATGTGAATGTTATATTCATCATGTTTAATAAATGTTGTTGCAAAGAACTTTAAGTGCTTAAACGACTTTAAGTGCATTTGTTAGAATATATGATATATATTTATATATAAATTGGGTAATCAAATGATTAATTTTGGAAGTACCTAGCCATTGGTTGCATNATATGGAATAAAGTAGCAATTTTCTTCGTCTAAAGCTTTGTATAGTGATTGTACAATTTATCTATGTGTGGTATATTGTTTTAGGCACAACATTGGAAGCTCTATTTTGTAGGTTGATGGATTCCAAAGTCAATTGAGAGCCACATATGAACATGATTGGTATGTTGGAAAGGGCTAGGATAATTGGTTTCTTCCCTCTTATATCGTTTCCCTTTTTTGTTGCTTACCATCAAGATGAAAACATTATGTATGTGGTCTAATTTTCCCATTGCATTTTGTAGATAGTCTTTGGTAGGGGCCACCCATATGATAGCCTTGAGTAGTGGATCTCACAAAGACCCTCTCCACCATCAAAAATATAGATCTAGCAACCAAATTAGGGCTACTATAGGGCACACCACCTTGCTGCTTATAACCCCTAATACTCTTTAGAACCAACCTCTAAAATTGCATACATGACCCCATAGCCCAAGCAAATAAATGCACTGGTCTCTCTTTCATCCACCACCCCAAACACAAAAAATCGTAAAACCATTTTTTCTTTTTTGTTTATGTTGCTAAGCTCTCTCTTTCTCTCACTCCATACTACACAAATTGAGCTTAATTAATCATAGGGAATCCCCCCTAGGCTAGGATCATCCAATTTTATCTAGTTTGGAGTGAGAAAGGCAAGGATACTAAGGTGACAATGGGTATCTTTCCTAAGTTACCCTTAGGGTATCACACTTGTGATTAAGACTTTTACACCTACTGAGAACCAGGGAGGTAACAATGTGAATGTTATATTCATCATGTTTAATAAATGTTGTTGCAAAGAACTTTAAGTGCTTAAACGACTTTAAGTGCATTTGTTAGAATATATGATATATATTTATATATAAATTGGGTAATCAAATGATTAATTTTGGAAGTACCTAGCCATTGGTTGCATCTGTTAATTTGATAAAATTTGATTACCAACAACACTCTTAAATTACTCTAATAAATTTGATTACCAACATCACTCTTAAATTACTCTAGTAAATTTGATTACCAACATCACTCTTAAATTACTAAACTTCAAGTTTGATCACTCAAATTGTCATTTGTAATACTCCTTTATGTTATGATGCTGCACTAATGTAATTCATTAAAATATCATTGAAGAGTGTGAAAATTTTTATGATGTATAACCCTTATTTTTATTTTTATTTTTTCAATCTTGACATGTTTATTTTAAAAAATTGTCTGTGTTTTGCATATTCAAGTTTCATACTAAGCTTTTGTCCTAAATAAGCTTTATATGCCATCAAATCTTTTCTAGAAATTCTAAAACTAGATATATTATTTTTTAACTCTTGTTGTCATAGGATAAAAAGGACCATTTTCCGACCCATATAAAATTCTAGGTAGAAAAATAATCCACTTTGCATGTATATTTAAGTTTCTGCTTTTGCAAAAGACCAAAGGCGCGTTCAGAATGTGGAATAGCTTAGTCCGATTGGTACAAGTCATTAATCAGTGGCTGAGCTGGGCGCCTGGCATTGGTCAACACATTAAAATCGACAAAGATAAGATTTTAGGTATGGGGAAAAGCAATTCTATCCGATGAACTTATCTCGTGCCTTTAAATCACATATTTCCAAGAAATTAAGTTCACACACATATTTTGGGAACGCAACAAAGAGGCAGATTTCCTTTCCAAGCAAGGATTGCTGGAACAAAAAGGGATACTAACATATTTCCCAATGATTGATGGAAGGACTGGCCCTATGTTTCAGATTAATCTGTTTTGAATTGATTTTCTGTCTTTATTTTATTAATCAGCTATCGAATTTGAGGAGTGTGATATATCTTCTTTGATATTGATATGGAGCACTATTAGTTTCCTGTGTGAAACTCGTGGGTGACTTGGAGTCCTCGAGTCTAATGAAAGAACTCTTAGTTAACTTTTTTGTCGGAATGTAAATTTGTTTTTTTAGTGAAGATATTCCTTGGGAAGTTTCTTTCAGATGTAAATGATTTTTTATTAATATAAAAATTTGAGCGAATTTTCATTTGGAAAAAAAAAAATTATGCTTTTGCCATAAATAAAAAGTTTTAAATAGAAAA
>SNQJ01S0119818.1:0-17930 GCA_010110895.2 Picea sitchensis
TGATCATTTCTAGATCAATGGTCTAGATTCATTTCGACCTTCAAGACTTTGGGTTATTCACTCCCACTTCCCAATTCTCCCGAAGTGAGATTCCTCGAATAAACCTCGAGTAACTTGAATTCATCTAACAATCCATATTTGACGCAAAAAGATTAACACGATCCAACAGTTGTCGGGATTTTGGCTATCCGGGATCCTGTGAATCCTTGATCCAGCGACCGTGATCAGTTCTAGATCAATGGTTTAGATTCATTTCGGCCTTTGAGACTTTGGGTTATTCGCTCCCACTTCCCAATTCTCCCAAAGTGAGATTCCCCGAATAAACCTTGAGTAACTTGACTTCATCTAACAATCCATATTTGACGTGAAAAGCTTAACATGATCAAATGGTTGTCGGGATTTTGACTATTCGTGACTCCGAGGCTCTGGGGTAGTGGAACCGATGCTAACCGTAGATCTATTGGCAGGTGAAGATCGATGGTTGGTGTGGATTTCAGAACCCAAACTTGCACGATCGTTAAATTAAATCCTTGCATCCCACAATGGTTCCTCGTTGTTGATCTGCCCTTACTGAGATCCGATAGTCAGGAATTAATCAGATGTTGATCTGAAGGTCCTCCTCTGTAAATCCCAGATCTGATTGTTAGACTATGGCTTACCTTTACCAATCACTAAGTCTAAATTGTCACCTATATTTGTATTATTCATTTAGGATATTAGTAATATATCCTCAAGTGATGACTAATGAGTTAGTTCAATGGTTCCTCGCCGTTGATATGCCCTTACTGAGATCCGACAGTCAGGAATTAATCAGATGTTGATCCGAAGGTCCTCCTCCTCAGAATCCCGTGATCCGGATCATTGTTAGACTATGGCTTACCTTACCAATCACTAAGTCTTAATTGTCACCTTATATTTGTATTATTCATTTATTATAATATATCCTCAAGCGATGACTAATGAGTTAGTTAAGATTGCCTAGCTAGTCATCATGCATGATTTTAGATCTAGAGCAAATATCTCTATGAGGTGGCATCACCCATTGTATCATAAATATGTAACATTGGAGGAATAAGCATGTTGTTGGTTATTATTCCTTTCCTACCATGTTGTTGTTCTTGTCTCAATTTATTGTCTTTTAATTTCTTCTCAATTGGTATCGTGAGAAGGAACAACTGCATTCTCTCAATGAGGGCCGAATATGAGAGCAATGTGAGATGAATCCACAGAGGGAGAATAGCTTAGAGTGTATTATTATTTCGCGGAAATTTTTTGTCAGTTCATTTGTTAGAAGAATCTAGATATGTAGAAGAATTGTGTCTTGTTCATGGAATCTGAAACCGTGAGATTTGGTACAAACTTGAGTCACAAGGAATGATTTCTGTATATAGATTGCATCTGGATTGTTGTTATTGCCTGCGTGAAGGAGGAGCCTCCCTTCCATCGTGGAAGTCACCGTTCAGAAGAGCCGTTGTTGAAAGGTTGTTCGTGAAGAGGTATCGCTGCCCACATTAGTCATTGTGCTGTGCAAATAATCGCAGGAAACAATCTTGCTCGTGCCGCTATATTATGATGATCTAAAGAAATTATCGGTGGAAATGTTTTGTTTCACCAAAATTCAGTGATCTGGATTGACCATATCAGAAACCAGTCATTAATGAGCCAAGTGGAGATCCAAGCTGCCAATTAATCGGTGTTGTATTTGTTGAAGCGTATTAGTCGGATGTTGGAGACCGGATTTTCTCGAAAAGCAAAGAGGTCTCGACCGCGAAACTATCGATATCTCAAGAACCTCATTTCGTGGGATTGTGAAGTCAGTGGTAGATTTGTTTTTTAAATGGATTAGGATCGCCTCCGTGATAGCCCGATCTCTAGTTAATAGAAGCCTAACTGTTTCATCGGTTGATAATAGCAACTCCAATTATTCCTCTGGTGCAGCCATATCAGAGATTGATGTGGAAGAGCAGAGTTTAAAAAAAAGAAGTAGTCTCTGTTGTGGATATTTGTGTTGTATTTCTTCTGTTGTAGCCGCTATTTCTAGATGTTTTGTGATAAAATTTGCAATCTGTTGTGCCCTTCGAAGGCCATTAAACCAATAGTGATGAGTTGAATTTCAGAAGCCATGAATCCTGCTGAGATCACTTTTCGTTTGTTTGTATCTATGCAGTTTCCCTTTCCTTTATTTGGGTTCTTTATCAGTTTTGCAGAAGTTTGGATCAGTTAAACCTATAATCGCACATCTTACATGCCAGAATCCTATGAATTAGCACAGAGAAATGCACTACACCAGCGACATAGCCATTTGATAGCCAACTAATCCGTACTGAATTTCTGACTCTACAAAGTCGGTTTATCTCAAGATTCTCTCGACCTACTCAACACTTCTTCAATTTAAGCCACCTACAAGAAGCGCCGGATTCATTCAACCTGATTCATTCAGTTTTGACCTAATATCGGCCGGGCGCATGCACGCAACAGAGAGAGGAAGCGGCCGAGATCTCTCATATCTCCGTGTTCTCTTGAAATAAACCTTAAGTTTTCGAGTTCTGCGACGTTCCTACTAGTTACTAGTGTGTTATGGTCTTTGTATATGCATGTGCAACCAATATGTAGTGTCCCCAAGGCCTAGCCCCGATGTAAACCATGATCCGGAAGAGATTGTAAATATGTGTTATAGGTCGGTGAGCCAATTTTGTATATTTCATTAGGCTTATGTGTTGGATTGAAATGCAGATTTGGCGGATTGAAGGCCAAGGGCCTTAGATTTTGCATATGTATATATATGCGCGACATCAATAAAATATAAACACGGCCAAGTGCATCACCTCACGCATGAATGAGTGATGGGGGATCGAGCATCCACGCAGGGAAAGGAACTAGGGTCGGAAGGGAAATGGGCTGAGTGATGAGCCTAGGGCTTAAGCCTGGAACAATATTTTAATATTATTTTTAAAAAGAGACATGTGCATTTTCGTTTATCCTAAGTTCCTAAAGAAGGGAAGGAACGTAAGGAATGACGTTGTGTACATGCAGCTCCTGTGGGTGACAAGTGTCGACTCTGGTGCATGCAAATATAATCGACAAGGTGAACCGTGGGAGAGGATCTTCCCATCCATTCTCATCCGAATCCTCCGAAATGTGAGAACCGTACTCACTTTAATACCCTCGGGTTCATCTCTCGAAAGACGAAAAGTCTGTGGTTGCTCGAGAAATGCGGTACAATTCCTCCGCTCAGAGCCGCAAGATTGTGTCCATCCGAAAAGCTACCACTCTTTACCCGCTCGAACTGTGGAGTCTCAGGTAATTTCGTATGCGAATTGTTGTCACGCGATTTCGCAACTATCACCGTGAGATTCCTGATTGCCGAACCGTTTGGGGAAGCCAACAGTTCATTTTCCCCATGGATTATGTTGTGGACCACGCAAAGACCGGATCAAGGCGGAGGCTTGTTGGCTCATGAGCCACTCTCCAGAGAGTGCGCAGAGGAAGGAGGAGCTCCTGAAAGGAACCTCAGAATTTTACTGTAACCCTAGAGACTTCCTATCCCACTGCCTCGTAACCTGCCAGCAAGGGAGACAGATCCATGGACTGTCCAAGTGACAGATAAGGTGCACTCTCCGGGGGTGGAACAAGCATGTGGAGAACGAGGTTCTCGTGGGCAAAGGGACATGGGGAGACTTGGGAGCATTCTTCCTCAGGGTTATGTGTGATGTCTTCCTCAGAACTCCTCACCTCAGCCTCCAGGATCCTTGTTCTCTGGGGTGGAGCTCCTGGCCCTAGTTTCAGTGGGTGACCCACCTGAGAGATAATGAACAAGGTGGTCTGCCAGGAGGCTTCCAGGGAGTTCAGACTGGTTGGTGAATCTGGCACTTAAAAGATAAGTATCTAAATCATGTTTTCCATTTGGCATGACCAGAGCAGCATATTATCATGCTTTCCAATGGTAAATTATTTACCTGCTGAATGCTATGGTTTTGTTAATGGTAACGAATCTCTATATATTTTACTTTGAGAATTAAGTGTTTTTAATTTTGTTTAAATGCATGTGGTTAATTGGCCTCTGTTTATTATTAAAAAGTGTGTACAAATTAGTATCTGAGCGCGAGTAAGCTCTGAACTTTAAAGAGGGTACTCTACAAATTGGTATCAAAGCAGAAGGTTTCGACACCGAGCCTAGATGGGCCAATGGAGAGGTCTTTGACTGAAGAATTTAGGAAATTGAGTCGGAGGACCACTTCGACCCCGTTTGTTCCAGCCAGCCATGACACTTTGACGAAGCTTTTATTAAGAACTCGAAGCATAAGGAAAGTATGAAACCGCGAAGTCGGGTGTGGTCTATGGCTGATGGGGAGACAAATTTACACCAATGGTGTTAGAACCAGAGGATCTGTTCTGGAGGGAAGGCAAACCCTCGTGGATCGCCGGATCGAAATGTACGTAGGAATTAAAATTCCTTTGAAGTACATAGGAAATGTGAAAATCGCGATATGCGAAATTCGAAGCTGGTTAGGAACCGTTCAACCATCGATATCGCATTGAAAACCCGCCACCGCATTTATCTGCCGAGAGGTGTCTCAAGGTTAAACTCGAAACTAGAGACTAAAGCCCAAGACAAATTCCAGACCGCCCCAAAGAGGGAGTGACACATGTCGCGGAGATTCCCATTTCAGAAATCGTGAATCAGCGATATCACGAAGTCTCCGGCAATAGCAGACGGATTCTTTCCATGGTGGAAATCCCGAACACCGAAGGATCATGGCCGCTGATCCGGAGGAGGGGATCCGGAATCTGATTCCATGCTTATTTGATCGCGGACGATGAATGCGTAATTAATGCGCGTTGAGTCGAGGAGACAGGAGAGTGGTGGGATCTGACGCCGTTGAAAGCTTAATGCGGATCCTCGAACGCATCACATGGCACGGCAGAGGAGCGAGCAACGCAGTCGGGGCCCGTGAAATAAGTAACTTACATTTGGGAGCTCAGCGAGATAAGGGCATAGAGCTTGACATGGAAACCCGCTGGTCACGGTAGCGAGAACGAGAGGAGAAAAAGTCAACAATCGCCTCTTGGGTTAGAGAAAGTCGGCTGCTGGTTCAACCAGAAGGAAGAATTTCATGGCGTCGAGCCAAAGATGAGGGACACGCGTAACCATACAATGGGACCGGGAAGTAGACTGGCGGACACACGCCACATGGTGGAAGGAGTCAACACTTCGCTGACTTCTCGCGTCTCTCGTGGACTCTAAGATAGAAACGCCGGAGGTTTAAGCCTTCGACTCGCCGGCGCGAAGGCGGTAGGAGCTAGCATTAGCCTAGGCCGCTGGTCACGCTGCGGATGTACCAATCTAAAAAGGGGCTGCATTCGTCAAGGCTCCTTTACATCGCACGGGGAGAGGAAGAGTTGAGAGTTTTGACTAACGAACTCGCGAGATCACAAGTCACAAAAGGCGCTCTCTAGCTACGAATATCCGACGGTGGATTTTCGTGGACCGAACTCAAGGTCCCGAAGCCTCAAATATCTGAACCGCTTCAACACCCAAAAGTACAGAGCTGAGAAGAGCTCCGAAAATTTGTGAAATTGAAAACATTTTCATAAAATTGAATTGTTTATGAATGATGAAGAATTGTCAGAAATGAAGGCTTGACAAATTTTAGTCGTCTGCTATATTGCGTAAGACCGACGAAAAGCCAGAACCGCTTGGAAATTGTCTCAATGCAAGAAATGGAAGAAACATATAGTACTCAGCCAAGAAACTTATTTAAATCAAATGTCTTTTATTTTATTCGAACTGGCTTATAAATAATGTGGTTGTTCGTGAAAGTTTAATGGCCCGACAAATTTTAAATTTAATTGCACGGAGAGAGCGCGGTGCAGAGTTCGACGAAGGGCCGTGACTCGTTAATCAACGCGGAGCATGGAGGGGAAGGGTACAAACTTTACCCCTCAAATTAAGACTAACGAAGCGAAGGAATGTCGACATGGGATTCGGCGGATCGTAACTCCAATGGGCACGGAAAAGAGGGATAAGGAAGAACATATGATGCAACTCATTCAAAGATTGCAGAAAGATGCACAAGCTCACCGAAGGATAGCCAAAGCTCATGAAAATCCCGGATCGGGCAGGGTGAATTCAATTTAAAATGATGAAGAGCTCCGAAAGAATAGAAAAGAAATTGGATAAGGGAAGTGACACAAGCAGATCAAAAGTGTCATAACCCCCGAGAGGAGAAGAAGATCGAGGAATGGTAGCATACATTACCGCCTCTCCCAAGCATTCTAGAAAGGAGACATGCAGTAGCTCAAGCCCGTCCCCTACAAAACATCGAAAAATCTAGGAAAGGAGGGATGAAAGGAGAGATGAATAAAATTAACCTCTAACATTTGATGGAGAGGCTAAGAAGGAGGAAGATGTTGAAACAAGGTTGTTGGGCATGAAGAAATACCTGGGGCTACAGTGTAACTATTTCGCCCATGCAGAGGGAAGAATTGCGACAAAATTTGAAAGGAAAAGCATCCATGTGGTGGGACTGGCTTATGGTGTAAAGAACATAAGAGAGAAAGAGGTCACTGAAGGAATTTAAGAGGCATTTCAAGAAGAAATACCCAACCAAAATGATAATATTATGACAAAGATGAAGGAGTTCTTTGAACTCAAGTTGGGAAGTATGACCATTGATGAGTATGAATGAAATTTATGGAACTATCAATATGTCTGTTCATCAAAGATGGGGTTGTTAAAATTCAGAGGTATTCGAGTGGACTGCCACCTTCCATCTGGCAGGATAAGATCTAGTATGATGACTCTAAGACCATGGAAGAAACTATAAGAAGGGCGAAATGCCTATATGAACAAGAAAGGGAAAAGCCTACCTTTCAAAAGGCATGGGACTCACTGTAAGAGGTTTAAGAAGGAACAAAGGAAGAAGGAAGTAAGCCTTCCTTTTTTCAGAAATTTGGGGACAGCCATCTTTTAAAGATCCTAGGAAAGCTGAAGGGAGTGAGCATATGCCAAGGCCTCCACCCATGAGTTTTGGGGCTATAAAGGGAATCATCGATAAAGAGACTACCCCCATAGGAAAGACAAAGAAAAAAATGTCCATAATGCCAAATAAGCCAATAGTGGAGATATATGTTGCATCGTCGAGGATCTACGCAGCCCGACAACAAGCAAGTTGAGAATTTCAATCATTACGATTGAAGCGGAAGGTATGATCAACAACCCACTCACTTTTATTTTAATTGATTCGTGGCTAGCCATAGTAGTTATGTAGATCCTAGGGACACTATGAGTGGATTGATCCTGAATGATGAACAAAGCAGTGGTTCATACCGGGATGTTCGTGGAGGCCCGCGAGAGACTTGGTTGGTGAATTCTACAAATTCTAAAAGATAAGTATTCCTAATTATGTTTTATCACATTCGCATGACTGCGGTCAGATATATTATCATGCTTTCCGGCTGTGGTAAATGATTTACCTGCTGGAATGCTATGGTTTGTTAATGGTAACAAAGAATCCTTATATATTTTACCTCGGTATTCAATGTATTTAATTTGTTTAAATGCATGTGGTTAATTGGCCCGGTGTGTTTATTATTAAAAAGAGTGTACAAATCGCTTCGTGAGCGCGAGTAAGCTCTTAACTGTAAAGAGGGTACTCTACACAATACGTGTTTACATAAATGCAACAACTACCAAGTCCTTTCCTGAGTATGGTAGTAATTATTCAAGGCCACATTGTGTGATACCATTAGGTTCTGCTAGAAGGGGTGAATTGGCTTCTCGGTCTTCTTTAGTTCTGTCAACTTTGCATGCTATTAGTGGATTGAAGGATGCTGCATTTGGTAATTATTTGTATCGATTTTTCCCACTATTAGAAAGTCTAATCAGCTGTGAGCATGGTTAAGGAGAAATACAATTGGCACTAAGTAACATACTAAGTTCCTGGATTGGTCCAATCTTACTCCAATCTTGATCTACAGTTATAGTTTTGTTAGGTTAGCATTCTCACAAGCTACAACCACAGCTACTAATTAATGACGCTGGAGAACTCCGTTGACAGAGGCAGATTTTATGGTTTGACTGATTCCACTGTCTTTCATATCTAATATACAAGATCTTTTCAAGCAATGAAATTAATTGAGGTTAATGGCATCTCATCTCTTGTGCACAACTATAGTTCTTAGCAGGTAGAATGCACATTGCAAACAATAACTGACAAGTATGATGCAGTTTTGATTGATCTATGGGTCGAAAGCACGCTAGTCGAAGTTTATGTGAAGTAGAGGGAGCAATACTTGTGAAAAGTGCACATGCTCGTACCGCGAAAATAAAAATATATATAACAAAAAAAGAAAAACAAGGTAATTTAATTCTTTTGTTTTGGATTGATCGACAAGTGATATAAGAGATTAAAGTGAAGTTTTTTCACTTAAAAGGGAGGTGTTTTCAAAGGGATGTGTTTTGTATTAAGGATTTGGGACTTTTCAAGAAATAATGGCATTTGTAAAAGATTTCTAGTAGACATTGCATGGAGAAATTTTGTAGAATGAGATGAAAGGAAGCTTAGTTTAAAGCTTCATGTAACATCTCTAATAATAAACATTCAATTTTTGTGGTGTTGAAGTGTCCTAGATCCGTCTGAAATTGAATAAAGGGATCTTAGATACACTTTGTGTTATGTGCGATGGATTATTCTTAATGTTGCTTTTTTGTATCTAGTTTTGGCACTTAAAACAAAATTGTACAAAGCAATCATACAACACACATGAAGTTAAGGAAAATCAAGCACTCGCTAATGAAATTCAAGCACAATGGAACGCAAGTAATCAAGAGAAGCAAAAAAGATATTAAATTAGCAATCATATCAACAATGCAAAAATCAAGCTTGTAATGGAAGGATAATTGAACGTGACTTGGAGTCGAAAACATCATCAAATTTGAAGATCAACTCAACTTTGAATCATGATTTATTGTAAATTGCAAATAGTCATTTGGTAAGTTTACTTGTGTTTATAAATCAAGTGAAATTGAATTTTTCATAAGGTGCATTTTCTAGGCTGAGTCCGACACCCTAGAGTCATTTTTTGAGTCATAATTGACAAGGATGAGTACTTTAAACTCATATCATTGTAATACTTTGGGATGCATTTTCTGTAGTAACCGACATCCTCAACTTCTGGAAGAAAGCAAGAAAAGTTCAAATGAGCGAGTACAAGCGATCTAGAAACAAATTCAAGTGAGCGTGAATAGAAAGCAAGCATAAAGTTCAAATTCAAGTGAGTGATTTGGTAACAATCTCTCGCTTCTAGTCAAAATGTAGTAAGGATCTACCAAAGACAAGGATAATTTTTTTAGTGTTTTAAAATGGTTCGAAGTCTCGAATTATTAGAGTTAATGAACACTCTAATAAACGCCATTGAAGACAACATTACGCGATGAACAAAGCCACTCTTCAATAGTTGCTAACTTGTTTGCAAGTGACTAAAGCTAAAGTTAGACTTCTTCATTCTCTATCCCAACTATTGAATGATGAGTTGATCGATCTCAAAAATCTCCAATGTACCAATGAATTGTTCCAACTAGTTTTGTTCAGAACAACCCTCTTATGATGATAATTATGATGATGATAAGATGATGATGATGAAGTTTTTAATCAACAACCAATGAAGGAACAACAGAGTGATACAACTTCATAATTAGTTTCAGATAAAGTTGAATATATTCATGAACCTACAATTCAAGAGTTTTCTTTTGATTTTCATGAAGAAAAACCTTCAACATGCATCAACTCCACAAGAAATCCAATTTCATGGATTTCAGCAAATCCCGGGTTAAAAATACTCTTTCCAATCCCATCATCGACCTTGGGAAGAAATCATCTATAACAAGAATAGAACAAGACTATGATATGACAAGGAAGTTACCTTTCATTCCTCGACATTCCAAATCAATCGATCTAGTTCCATAGTGTTGGACTCCTTCAAGAAGCTTCAACTTCACCTGCTCAAGTTCAACATCAGAATCTTATTAGTGCCAACATTGTAATCGGTTGGTCACAAGGAGAATCGTTTGATCTCCATCCTTTCCAAAATTGTGGTAAGCATAACCATTCTTCACACAAATGTTCAACACTAAAGAAACTCAGAAGATTGAAGATCACTATGAGTGGATTGATCCTCAGAAATGGTCATCAACAACCAAGCTATTATATAAGTCTTACCGTAGAATTCAACTTCAAGTAAAGACCAATCTTGTATCAAATAACATTTTTTTACCTCACATAAGTGGTCCCTTATGTATGATTTTGAGCATTGCCCTCATGGGATGAGATAACATGTGGTTTTTTATGCATGCCCACTTTGTGTTGTACTCAAATGGAACAAGTATGGTACTCTCTGAGCCTAGAAAGGGGAGTACAAAGATGTAACTCTCATGCACCTAAGGGGGGGAGTTCAAAAATCAAATAAAAATGGTTCTTGAAACCACTTGTGGTCTCTCCCTTTGTCAAATTTTAATAAAGGGGGGATTTGATTATGGAATTGAAGATGGTTGTCAGACATAAATTTTCGACAACAACAACATCAAGTATGCCAGATAGGAATGAAATTTGCCAAATGGGAACTCAAGGGTCCAGATGACGTGACTTTGGTAGAATTGTGGTTCAATGAATTGCAAATGAATCATACACATGATACATTGATGTGTTATCAATCTAAAAGTGTCAAGATTGGTTAGTGGTTATCCGAAAACCATCAGATACATGGTATCAATTGTTAGTGGTCATCCCAAACCACAGATTCGAGAGCACTTCTCAAGGATTAATCGATAGTAGAGTGGTGATACTACATGTTCACAAATTAACATAAGACATCAGATTCTTCTAGCTAAAATACTTGAAAAAAATGATCAAATTGTCAAGCAATCCAGAAATGTTCAGATATTGCAGCTTTTCACTTCCATATCTCACTCTTCCAGCTCATTTCAAATGAACATGCTCAAAATCCAGATTGGTTTTTTTTCAGGCAGTTCTTCATTGGAGGTCAAAGACAAGAGTTTCAAGATGAAGACATGGAATTGATACCAATTTATGCTTTATTGCTGGTATTATTGATTGACCTCTAGATTGAGGGGGGTATTGTTAGACTATGGCTTACCTCCACAATCACTAAGTCTAAATTTTCACCCATATTTGTATTATTCATTTAGGATATTAGTACAATATCCTCAAGAGATGACTAATGAGTTAGTTAAGATCGCCTAGCCTAGTCATCATGCATGATTTTAGGATTCAGAGCAAATCTCTTTATGAAGTGGCATCACCCATTGTACTATAAATATAACATTGGAGTGAATAAGTATGTTGTTGGCTATTATGCATTTTCCACCATGTTGTTGTTCTTTTGTCTCTATTTTATTGTGTTTAATTTCTTCATCGATGGTCCTAGTTTGTCCCAAAATCTACATAAATGGACATGATTCTCCCTTGATTCATTTGTATTTTTACTGTGGGGATATCAATCCTGATTGCGTTTCTGCAATGCACTTTCCTTTTGATCTTTTGGTAGATTCCTCTCAGATGTTCATAACAACTCATCAATAATGCAATGCCTTCCTTCCCGAAGTTTTTTTTTTTACTTGGATTCTAATTGATCGAGATCATTGATCTATTTGGAATTCGATCCCGATGGTGTTTATGCATTATGCTGGATCTCTCATGTAATCTAATACGTTGCTTCTCCTGAGCTTTAGCTAGATTCCTCTACATGTTGTTCATAACAATCATCATCACATTATAATGACATCGACCGATGACATCAATGACAACAACACGAAAAATATGTCCAACATAGCCATTGCTATATGGCTATAATAAATTATTGATCATTCCGTGTGTGGGGAATGGATGCCTATGGGCATGAAATTGATGTAGTTTTGATTGAACTATTTGCAACTGAGAATCCTAGGAGTTTCTAGCATGGTTATTTCCTTACCAGTAGCACTAGATATCTAGAGAGAAATGAACACCTCGAGGGACTGCATGGCACAGAAAGGGGTTCATTTATTTGGCAAGCCATGCTAAAGGAAAGAGAGATGGAAATTAGGATTGTTGTATGGTTCAGAAAACATGAGAGCTTAGCCAACTGTTGTGGGTTTTAGATTTGGCCTAGGACCATCCTTGTGGATTTACAACCCTAGATTGGGGGTGACCTAATGTTGAGAATTGGAACAATGTCTATGGTTGGAGGAACGTCCTTGGTCTACGTACTGGTGAATGTTTACTCAAAATATAAGTGGATATATATGTGTTTTATGGCAATGTATATTTTGTTGTGTATATTTATCTATGATATGTAATTTCATGTGCATGCTTGCTAATTATTGTTGTGCATGGCACGTTGTTCCTTTATTTTATGTTTTAGCATGAATTGTAACACCCCTCATGACTCACAACAAGGATAAGTAAACAATAATTGTGGTTTCTTGAGGAAATAATTTTTTAAATACAAAATTGAAGTTATCGACTATTAACATCAAAAATTTTAGTTGACAAATAGGAAACCCAAAATTACACTCATCTAAGTCCACATCAATTCCATAATCAATCAATGTCTACCTTACAACAATTTACACAACTTACGCTTCATTTAGATTGAGCATAGATTGTAAATTTACTAACCCAATAATAACATTCTCTATTAATTTAATGTGTAATCCAATCCTTAATTCTATCCTTACCTCCTATTTTTATTTATAAACCGTGATTACATAAATGAGGAACTTACTCGATGACAATCCCACTTTCTTTATCTCATTTATAAATATCATCATAAATAATATAAATTGTATATAATCAAATTGTCAACGATGACATCCATTGTAATACAATCTAACTAAAGTGGTAATAGGTGATCATTGAAGAAGTTAGAATATTAATTCCATTATTTACACATCATTAGAGATTAAGGTAATCCTTATGGAATTATTTTACTATAACTAACATTTCCTTATCAAGATGTTAACCTTAAATGAGAAAAGCTAAGACAAAAACTTCATTAATCTAAAGACTTTCCATTAGGTGACTACTTAAACAAAAACTTGGAGAAGCAGAGCTAGTTTTCGAAATCACCCTATAAATTAGAGTTGGGTTTTATACTTGTCTAAATAATTAGATTACAAAAGTGATTCTTGGAGAGAAATGATAGCCCACTTTCATATTATTATCACGAAAAGTTTGGAAGCTACGATTGGATCAAGTGTGAATTAATACCTTTACTTCTGTTATAGTTCACTCTAAGTACACATGTCAAGAATATTGAGCTAGTGTCAAGTTCACCTTTTGTTGATAGCCTTGGAGGAAACCCACGACTAATGTAATTGTGGTAAAACAACATCGTTCCAATATATGGCGAAAAATGATTACTGAATACTAGAAGTCATTCGTTGAAAACTACAAACTCGATGGAATAACATAGATAAGGATCCCTAAAACTACTCTTAAGATGAGTTACAGAGAATTAACTCGGAGATAACCATTAAGTTAAGTGTTAGTGCACTCCTCCAGACTTAAATGATTGTGAGTGCACCTAAGTATTTAGGCTTCAACTAAAGATAATATACTTCACCCAAAATCCTACTACGGGAAGTTTCTAACAACATTCTTAACTCATTTTTCCAAACATAACAATCATTCATAAGAGAAAGAGGCATAACTCTCCGACGAGAAAGAATAAGGCAAGGCAAAAATTGTTGCTAGAAGAACCTAGACTGTGAATACTCTGTTCTAGAATTTATAGGACAATTTAAAAATTAACTTCGTTTTTTTTTAATTAAAATTATAGGAAAGATAATACTATGCTCAATTGAGAATCACAAGGATAATCGAATCTAAACCTTGGACAATGTCATCACCTTCATGGAAAAGTTAAGCTAACACATCGACAGAACAAAACCCGTCAACCAGAACTTAAGCACGAAAAAGTTCAACACATCAAATCTTATTTCGTGAAGAGAGGAAATGTTTAAAGCTCAAAAGCTGCCTCATAGGTTCTGTAGGACCAGGGGCACTATTGACTGTGATGTAGAATAAAACCTTGCATGAGGGCGTCCAAGGGCTAAATTAACTGCGGAAAGATCTCGATTCTAGGACATGTAGATAAACTTTAGTAAACTGATACCGAAAATCAACATGACTTATACTTATCAATCAAGTCATTAATAACATTTTGTTACAAGGAAGTTATAACGAAATATTGTTGTCTAGATACCATAAATTCAAGTCCTGAAAAAAAAAAAAAAAAAAAAAAAAAAAAAAAACATTGGGAACCGACCATCATCAAGGCTCTGTCGAGATTTTATGAGAGTGTGTGAATCTTACCCGCATTTTAATTGGTCTTAAAATTTTATTAGAATTACATTCAGTAATGGCATTGCACAAGATATCAAATACTAGCAATATTTCTAGGAATTTAGAGCAATTTCTAGTTTAAGTTTCTGAGGATTTTGAGTAATGAAGGAGATATATTTTGTTAAGAATACACTATCTCTATATAAATTAATCTACCCTTCGTTTTCATACAGAACCAACATCATGCTAACCCATATAGTTTTGAAAAAGGAGGTAAAACTAAGAACCTTAAAACATCAAGCGAGGATAAAGCATAGTAATTCTGGTAAATTTACTATAAAAGAATATAGCTAATATATTTGTGCATTAGTGGAATTCATAGTATGAATATCACATATAATATACAATAATCATAAAAAGAACTCATATGAGAAAGTTATAGATGAAATTGCACAAGTATAATTTCAATACTAATATTTCCACAGGGTATAACTCCTTGCCTACATTTTAGGGAAAACAGTAGTCTATGGAAATATTGTGGACCATAGAAGAAAACCATCGAACCATACTTGGAATATGGATATAGAAAAATGTACAAGAAGAGAAAAAGACACTTGTGGCATGCCCTGCCAAAAGAGAGAAAGCAATCAAAATCACAGCCAAAAATATTATCCTGCACTTAGATGAATGTGAAATTTTTAGTAGATCATTCAAAAGGTAGTCATGAAGATACCCGATTGAGATTCTTTCAAAGTTCTAAAGGAGTTGGTGTAAGGATGCTTAAACAAGGCTGAAATTGCTAAGTCAAGAAAGAGTGAAACGCCGAAGTTGTCATTTCCATATTGTTGCAAGTTTTTCTGATCAAGCCTAATTTGACAAATCTAGGAGTTGATATGAATTCAAGATGAATTCAGTATCATCCTCAATCTAAAGGACAACTCAACATGGCAATGTAATCAAAAGATGAAACAACAAGCATCAACATCAGCATGAAAGAATTTTGAAGTAGGGGATTGGGGTTTTTAAGACTACAACCATACAAACAAATGTCCCTCTGCCAAGCCAAGAAGGATAAGAAATTATCACCAAAGTACTATGGACCTTATGCAGGCCACAAGATTGGTACTATGGCATACAAATTGAGTTGCTTGCATCTTCACTTAGCACACCCTAGTTTCCATGTTTCATGATTAAAGAAGGTTATAGGTGAAAGATCTCGCCCAACTATATTGTTAGAACTTGACTAGGAAGGAAAATCATATTGGAGCTCGGAAGTCATCAATGACACAAGCACCCGCCCACCGAGGAATAGATCCATTTCCGTATATCTCATTAAATGGAGGAAAACCACCGCCCTGAAGAGTCCACTTGGGAAGATGAGTCTTTATAGAAGTATATCCAGAGTTACTTCAAGCTATCATAACAACACTTGTCTCAAGGGAGGAGCATGTTAAGTCTCTAATATTGGCTCATTACCCCTTAATTGTGCATATTATATTAGTAATGTTATTTTATTTATGTCGCTTTAGTCCATTAGTTGTAACTATTCCTAGTCTCTTTTATATACCAAGGAGACATTTCATCTTGAATCATCTCGGTAATGAACATTTAAGTGGGGTAAAAGGAGGTTGCCCCTCAAGAGGCTTATTATATGAAATTATGCCTTTTTCAAGTATACTGGAGTAATTTTCTTGAGGTTTTTCTATGCTATATTGATGTTTCTGTTCTTAACAAGTATTATCTATCTCTCATGCAAAATTTTCCTCAATTCCTAATATAGTTACCTCTGTAGGTGGAAAGATTTGGTGTTTCAGAATATTTGCACCAGAGAGAAAGGTGCACTAAAGGGTAAATTGGAAATATTCAATTGACTATAACTTTATGCTTAGTGCCCATATTGAGCAAGAAAATATTCATTAGAAATATTTTGAATAGGAGAATTCAAATATTCACTCATAATTTAGTATTGATCCAAATAATCCTTAAGGAATCAAAAGGAAGGTGACTGGTGGAATTGAAGGACACCATTGAGAAGAAATGAGAATTTCAAGAAGCCATAAATTTTGGATCATAAATCATATTGAGGCATGGGTATGGTCATTGGAAAGGTAATCCAGAGGAAAAATTGATAGAAGGATTAGGCTCTCCCGAGAATAATTTGGTTGTGTTATAATTATACAAGGAAAAGGGCAATTGGACTCTATGAGCCATACAATTGCTCAATGTGAAGGATTTTCCAAATAATGCTAATTTTGGAGAAAAATTCCTAGATGATAGAGCTATGTGTGTCAAAGATGAGTATTGGATCAGAAAGAGTAAAATTACATCTTTCCAATATGCAGGAAGTATTCTAGCAGGGTAAAGTTGGGGCATGTTTTCCTGAGTGGAAGAAACTACCAATAAGACATATTGGCTAGAAAGGTTTAGAATAGGGAACATTGGTGCACATATGAGCATAATGACAATGCACATGGGAGTGAGGATCTATAAGAATTCAAGGATATCCAACTACAACAACAAGAATAAATAGATAAAGATGAAAAAAATATGCATTGGAGTGCATAATGGAAGTGATGCATGATGCATATAATAAATCTAGAATGCATGTGCATGAAGTAGGTAGGATGAGATTGAATGCGCATATTGATGTGCATTTTTTGCATATGGAGATGCTTGAAGATGCTTGTGGTATGCTTGTAGAGTGAGAGTGGTTTGTTGTTATGTGTGAAATAATGATGTCATGATAATTGAATAAGACTAATGATGGATTGTGTATCCAAGAAAATTATTATAGCATGGTCAGAGATGTTGATGATGCTACTGCAGATGAAATCCATCCATATAAATACACAAAGGGGATGGTAAGAATGTTGATTAATAGGTTAATGAAGGGATCCTACAAGCTTCTACAAAATATCAGTTGATTGGGTAGCATCAAGTAAATTGATAAGATCCATCAAAGTATGCATTATGTTTCTTATGATGCATAATTGATGAAAGGGAATTAAGGTAAGAATTCCGTTAGTCAAATTTTAATATTTGAATTGGTGTGTAAAGGCAGAGGGCCTTGAGTATAATTTTTTTGTTGATGTTTGAATTCATTTAATTTATTTGAATTCATTTATACTCCTGTAGTAGAATTGAATTTCATTAGAGATGTCCATGTGTGAGGCCATGTTGAGGTTGGAAATGTAAAGGTTATAGCACCATACAAGTGCATAATGGTTTTCCCTTGCATAACCTATGTTTCGACTGCAACCTTTTTTCCAACACAAGAGATAACTAAGAAAATTATATTCCTAGTGTTGTGTATTGTTTGAAGAGGAAGGTATCCAAATGACCGAACATGTAAATGGGGAAGAGTTTGGATAATATGTTAAGGTGTTGGCTAGACTTTCCAACTCACATGGTGGAATACATGATATGGATATATGGTATTTCGAAGTCAATGCAATGACACATTGTGTAAATGTGGTCATGAATATTGACACATTGGTTTTAATTATTGGTAAAGTTTGATTGCATTAGGAAAAGCTTGGTGTGATGATAATGCATGTACAATGAATGATAGTTTCATTCCAAATG
>SNQJ01S0119819.1:17406-34384 GCA_010110895.2 Picea sitchensis
TGGGTTATTTAGACAACCCCGGACCGGTTCCACTCTCCCAGTTGACGGATGGACTGTTTCGCTCGTCAACAGAGAGGATGGTGGCATCCACAACCGATCCGCCAACAATTAGAGATATCATGCACCAGGTAATCCTTTCTATTTGCAAATATCAAACTCCAATTTCATTTGGAAATGACTTGTAACAACAATTAATTAACACCTGTCTCAGATGTTGTTACTAGCAGGAAATCGGTGGAAGTGTTTTTTTTCCTGGTGGGGCAGTGGCCTTTGGCACCTGCACTGTTCTTTTGTACTATCAATGTAATCCTTGATATTATAAATCTCTTCTTTTATGCATGTTAATGTGCTCAATTCAAATTTATGGAAACAAAGTAATACCGTTTATTTAATTTTTCTTTCTACGCCAAATGGGATGGCCATGAAATCTAACTGAGGATTAATAAGCCTGCGGAACATACACCTAGTGAGTATTAATCTTTATGAAATACTCATTTTGGAATTTTCTTTTTCGAGATTTTCTTTTGGCACACATAAATTTTCTTATGCCAATGTTTGTGTGCCAAGGATTCAACCTTTCATATTTCTTGATACCATGTTGATATTTTACCACTCTACTCAACACCCACTAGTTAGCTCAAAATAAAATCACTCTATCTACTAAAATAACAGTTGAGTAATCAACTAAACATGCAGTACAAACGTAAAATAAGAAACCAAAATATCACACACAAGACACCAATATTTTTAGGTAAACTACCTTTGGAAAAACAATGGAGGGAAATCCAATACTTAGAATGATTTTATTATGATAAAATTACGGCTCCCATAACAGGGATAATGATCCACTTAGAGAAATACAACTACAGACAAACTTGACAAAGTTTGACCTTCTATACGAACCAAAATTACATTCTTTCCAAGATGTACACGATTAGTCTTCTTGTGAACCGTGTACGCATGTGACTATGTCCACTATGGACCTTGTACATGTATGGAAAAATTGTATGACAAGATTCATAGGAAATGAAACTCTCTTGTGGCTTCCTATGACTGAAAACCACCCATGCTTCATATGTTCACTCTTCTCCTTGACCCGATCTCTAGATGGAAGTCCTTCTAGACCTATCAAAGATCTTGAATCATGGTCCTTTGTGATCCCCTTTCTGAATCAACACTTGGATGAAATATCTTCACCCAACCTATGAGATCTCCTCACTTGTTGGTGCGAAGTTGATCAAACCAGGGTCCTTCTCAGGTTACAAACAAAAGGTACCGATTATTCTAGATCGTTGTCATTTTCATCTTCTACGGAGAGAAGAAGTATCACCCGAAGCATAACAAAGACAAGAAGATAGGGAAGGGTAAGGAGAATACTTAGACAAATCCATACAATCCAAGGATGTATGTTAGTCTTGCGCAAGATGAACTAACAAGTAGCAGTTTTGAACCCATTCATAACTAATAATAAAGAAAAAAGAGTTGCGAAAACATTTGTAAATAGGTTATAACACATTTTATCTTATTAGACATGACGAAGTAAAGTAAAATGACAATTCATAGACATAGACAAAGAATTACATAGAATATTTCAAAATTTTAGATCCTTCCATATATTATCATCAAAAGGGTTTATGAGATACAATTCAATAGATACAAGGCATCACTATGTTACAATATTTTATGGCTCTAAACTCATTCCTCAGAGCTCTATCTACCCTTTTCCCAAAATGGACGTTGATTACAGTAATAGAACCTACATGGAGTGAATCATAATCCCATCTACACCAAAAATAACAACATCGACAACAACCTTTACAATCATATACATCTCGTATATATAAGCTAATTGGTATTTTCTGGTTTGATACTTCGCATGCTTTCTTTTTCTTGTTCTGTTGTAACTTCTTTCACCTTGTTGGTGTTGCACTGCCCTTCTTTCCAACCATTTTTTGTTTCCTCTCTTGCTCCAATGTCCACCTCCTTTGTGGCTTTCTCAACTTGTGTTTGACCAAAATTGGGAATGTATTCTTCCTTGCGCAACTTATAATAAAAAACGAAGGGCCCAACAAGCTTCGACCACAATCCTTGACTCACCCTCGAGTCAAGTCCTTGGCTCTTTCGTGCCTTCTGGGAGTGCTTGTTTCTTTACTTTATCCTCTTTATCTTCTTTTCTTCCATCTTCTTCTTGTGCTCTTTACTTCTCCACCTATTGAAACGAAGGCCCAACTATGGGACCAATTCCAAGGCTCTTTTCCTTAATCCTTGAAAACTAATAATTTTATCCTACCACTTCCTGGAAAGGAGTGAAGCTTCAGCCACAAATTGCTGAGTCACATCTGTAATTCTTCCCTTAGGATTGGATGCGACGAGGGAGTTCCACTCTAAATCAGTTGTAGCATCTACCTGATCCATCTGCATGTAGGTTTTCTAAATGACAAGTCAAAGCTCCCATAGCTCTTTCTTAGTTACTGACTAGGCTTCAAATAGAGCATTCAGCTCGTTGTCCACATGCTGGATTTGATCAAATTTTTCCCGTTGCTCCAGTGGATCCATAGTGACAACAAATTCCTCGTTAAGTGATTGTATCTTTGTGTGCAGATCCTCCGTAGTCTGGTTGTGCCTTGCAATGATACCCATCCAATATCTAACTTCATGAAATATCCTCGTGCATTTTTTTGTTCATTTGTGCAATGTTTATCTTGTGTTATTTCCTTCAAGAACTAATTTTTCCATATTCTCTTGAAGCTTCCTAGGTTATTTTTTTTCTTCACGCTGAGTCTCCCGCAACTTTGCTTCAAGGTGTTCTGTGCGAATATCCAACTTTGACCATGCTCCTTGGAGTAGGTCAATATGTTTCTCATGCTTGCCTGCTGCACTAGATTCAGGAAGTTGTGGTGCTTCCTTTCTTATCTCTAGCCAGGCTTCTGCAAGCTTCTCCTAGACTCTTTCCAGTTTCTACTCTACTTGGATCTTTGTGTATTATTCTTGTGTCCTACATGCTTGGGAGAGGAGTACTTCCTCCCTTGCAAACTCTGCATCCCTTTCAGCCTGTTGGAGCCTCTACGCCAATTGATCAGTTGAGGCTCTAATCATCCCTACTAGTTGTGCTAACGACCACTAAGTGAGGTCAGCAGAAGAAGTGGTGGCCTCCCTGGGTACTCTGACCTACAGTGGGAGTCCAATGGTCATTGAATGTTCTGAAGGTGTCTCCACATATTCCTCCTATGTAGATGGACCTTGTGCAAGTCTCATCCTCAATGATGAGGGAAGGAATGGTAACAATTATGTTATTTCCAGGAAGAGTTGCATCAACTCTGCGCACTACTATGGGTTCTATATTACTAGCTCCATTTTATCCTGCAACGGCGATGCACTTTATCCTGAGGAAGTATTCAGTTCCTTCTGAACCTCTGGTACTCCTGCCTCTTTCTAGACCTCGGCTTCTGGGGTTGCGCTTCTTTGGATTGCACCCTCAACATTGATTGTTGAGGGAGTGCGTTGAGGATTTGGGACTTGTGACATTGGTACTATTTGAATATTTGTTGAAGGTGGAGTGTGCTGAATTGGTACAAAAGGAATAATTTTTTGGCTTGGGACTTCAGGATTTGGAACAATGAGTTTTGGTCTACGCTCAGATAGTTCAGGGGGGTCTAACTACATGGGCTCTTGTTCAGTGGTTTGGGGTGGGATGATTATTTCTCGATGTGGCAACTAGGGTTGTGGGGGTGATGGGGGTTGTTCGATAATTATGGTGGTGGATGGAATGGTATCAGGTTCAGGACCATCCTGCTTTTCGATGATCGTTTGGGCCACTCGAGTCACTGCTTGAGTACGAGGGATGGTTGATGATATAGGTTGAGGGTTCAAAATATTTACTGGGGAGATCCTTGTCCTCGGTTTCTTGACCAATGGGTCTCCACTGAAAGAAACGTTTAAGATGTCATTCACAGCTTTACCTGTCAACATATCTTTCTTTGGAAGTTGCGGGAACATGGGAAATGTTCTCTTCTTGCGTTCCATTAGATGTATCTCGTCCTCCTTCGAGTCTGAGTCTGTTTTCATTGGAGCCTCTTTCATTTTCTTCTCTGGGCCCAAGCTCGGTCCTACCCCTGCTTCCTGTCCCTTTTTCTTCAAAATCTCCACGGGTAGAAGGTAGTGAATCCCCAACTTGCGCGGATTTCATTTAACTCTTGGCCATGACATGACCTCCTTGTCAAAGGCCTCTTTGTTCAGGGAGAATGACAACATCCGGGAGTGGAATTATTCTCTCTTGGCATGCCTTGGCCAAACAAATGTGTGGTGGTGGTTCATGCTGAATGGGATGTTTCGCGTGTTCAAGTTGAGAAATTCTTGAGGTATGTGAAACCTCTAAGTTGCGTCAAGCAACCAGTTATACCATTTCAAGAATGTTGCGCTGTTGAATGCAATGTTATCTGATTCTAACCTTGAGTGCCAAGGCTCGAACATCTTTGCTAGTTGTCCTTTATCTGTTGGCGATAGCAGTCTTCCTGCAGGTGGCGTCCACTTCAGCATGGCGAACAAAACTAGAAGGTATTTGAGGGTGAAGGTGCTTCCCTTCTCCTGAGCCTCCTCACATGCTACCAGGAGTTCTTCAAGCAAGTAGCTACACCAGTTGAATACTACTCCGTTGGTGCAAAAATCCACTACCGACAAGGCATCCAACATGCACTCGCCCTTGTAATATGACTTCATCACCTTGTTAGCGATCACATAGAAAGTTGTTCTGACTATCTCAGGTAGAATGGGGTCAATATTGGCTCTGGACCCCTCTCTTTGAGTAAGAAATCGTTCATAAAAGGTGGGTTCTCCCTTTTTTTTCCCATGTTTATTGGGACCTTGAAATCCTTTGTATAATTCCTTTCCTTCGAGCGATAATCTAGTAAGTTGATGGATATCCTCCACATGAATTGGGTACAACTTGGTACATCTCACAACCTCACCCGAAGTGTCGAACACTGGTAAATATCTGAGATTAATAATGGTGGATTTGAAGAGGTTGATGAACTCTGGCTTGGGTACGAACTAAATCCCTCCCAACTCATCTGGAGCCACACTACAGAACACATCGATGTTCAATTGTGGGAACAAGACCTGGTATGTTAGGTCGAGGTCGAGGAGTTTCACTTGCTCAACCTTTCCTTTGATATTGCCCACGATCTCGACCTGGGGATCACATGGCTCATCCAACACTGCATTTTAGAAACTACACTCTTGCTTCCTGTAGCTCTCGGCATAGTGAATCTCAACTGTCCATTGGCTTCGACAGGCTAACTAAGATTTGGGAACACGATTGAGTGTCAAGGGATTGCACAAGCATGAGAAAAATTCAGAAATAGCAAGGCACTAGGTTCTCTCTGGTAAATAATATGTTTTACACTGAGTTCACACAACCTGATACTCGAGCTTAGATTCCAAGTTCTATAATAACTACTAAGGTCATTCATCATTAACCCTATAGACACATCTTGGAGCTAAGTTGTTCGATGAGACTGTTTAATGGGATAAATCTGTCGGGTGATTATAGAATTTACTGAACCAATTGGACAATGATGTGGCTGAATTCAGAACTTACCGTTTGAATGGGTGAAAATCATGGCGCAAATACCGATGGCATATTTGTGTATCATGACTTTATTGTTTAATAGAGTTCAGACATGTTACTGTAGTGGTCATAAAGGCTATGAATCGACTGGGTTCGTGTGGCACATGGAATAGGATTATGTCCAGATTCGCTCTCCCTCCGACCACAAAGGGGTCCCCGTCTCATTCAATGATTGTAATTAATATATTCATGTCTCTTATGAGCCTACGCTGCTGAATAAGCAGTTCTTCACCAAAACAACACTTAGATAGAAAAATGAACTACATGTCGTGGTGCAACAATGCACACTTCGAATTTATTAATTGAATTCAAAGAAATTTCAAAAAATTCAAATCTAACTACTATAGATGCTCCTTTGGACCATAGAAACAGTCCTTTAGCTCAGTTATTAGAAATATAGGGTTTCAGGCGAGCGAAATTCACCCATCCTAGCCAAAGTATACCATCCAGTTGCGTGAGTCTGACTGACCCTGAAGGTCAGATCTCCATAACTATAAATGGTCCCAACCAATGGATGCACAACTTTCCTAGATGTTTCTAGTATCAACTGTCATAAAGTATGACCTTATCTCCTTGTGAAAATGTTTTAGTATTAATATGCCTGTTTTGCCAAGGATTTTTCCTTGCTTTCTCAACTGATTGATGAAATCCTACTAAAAATATGGTCTCATCATGTTCTTTCAACCCCCTAACCCTCTGCGCAACTGATTCATCCTCTAACATGTGTGTAATTTGTGCAATGTATAAACTCTCGGTAATGAACTGATACTTGCACAACTCCTCCCATGGTTCTTGATGCAGGTCCCATCGGATTCTGAGGAGGTCCCATTCCCCTTATTCATGGACATTCATCCACCATATATCCCTCTGTGTATCATTCAGTACACCAAACTTGTGGTCGTCATGGTCTCGGTATTGTCAATTCTTGAATATTCTCTGTTAGTGTCGATATTTATTCTGGTAGTTGTGCCAAATTTGCATTTGTTGGGGATCTGGTCACTCTCAGGCTCCCCGGATATCCTTCCATGGATTCAATCTTCATTGATTGTTCCAAGGCATTTGTCAAAGTGGCTCTTTGTTGTTGCGTTAATGGAATCCATGTCAGAGGTAGAAATCCTTGGATATACCATTCTCTTTGATGATGTTCATGAATTGGATGCACTAGCCTCCCTATAGCATCTGTAAACTTCTGACTATATTCCCAGGCTGATTCACCTTCCCTCTGCTGAATTTTGCGCAACTCAGACAAAGCTTGTTTTTCTGACTGAGGTAGCTTAAACTCCGCTATGAATTTTATTCATACTTGGCCAAGTGTGAATGATTTTCCTTGTGCTCCTGGAACTCCTGGCTCAATAGACTTCATGTACCATTCGAGAGCATGACCTCTCAAGTTAGTATATAATTTGACCAATTTATTTACCTCTAGAGTCCCTCTGGACCTCCAGATTGCTTCGCATAGGAACCAATGTTGCTCAACATTCGCGTCTCCTTTACCCCATAATTTTGTGTATTGAGCGATCGAACCTCCCACATTACCATCCATTTCTAATCTTTATGCTCCTATCAAAATAAAACCTAACAGTCCTATTTGCGATCTACGAGGGGATCCCAATATCCTTCTAGTATTCACACTTACTGGTTGTGACTGACTAACTAATTGTACTAAAACAAGAATATCATAAGAAGGTAATATAGAATTTACCACTGGTATAGAATACACTTCGGGTACGGGTGATTTGGGGTTGGTTCCACTGAGTTCGGGGCATGTTTCTTTGATATGGGGTGTCTACTCCTCATCCTCTGGAGTGGTCTCTTCAATCGAATTCTTGATCTTTCCTGGTATCGGGGCTGGATCTTCTCTTTCTTCTACAAGATCCATGCAAACTTCCTTTTCCCATGCTTCTACACCTTCTTCTTCTTGTCCACCCTCTTGGGGACTTCCTTCTCTCTACACTTCTCTCTCACTTAATCTTTGATTGTCCAGTCTTTCCTGTCTTCTCATCTTTCACAACTCTTCCTTCTGTCCTTCCTTGACTTCTCCTGGTATGAACTATTTCTGCAACTTCTCGGACTATTTCGCTACTTTATTTATCTTATCTGACCCCCATTTCTTAACTATGGCATCGTTTTTCAAGGCTCGCTCATCTCTTGAGTCCATTTATTACTGTTCCCTCATTTGTCAAATAACCCTTTCCCTTCTCTCAGGCCATTATTCCACCCCAAATTCACCCCACCCGAAGCGAGGGTGTTTAGGCTACCATCTCAGTCGAGGAAATAGTCAGCATCCCCTCCTCCATCAAGAAAAAAATAATCCACAGGGGGATTCATCTCAACAATCTTCCCCTTGTGTCTTTATTGAAATTTGCTTCTTATCATCAAAAATATTGATGGTTCTCAGCTGCAAATTGAATAATATATCCTTCCAGAGTCGTATTGACCCAAAAATAAATCGTTCATGTTATCGGACGATCTAGGCGATGAAGCGCTGCAATATTTTATGTATCCCAATCACATGTATTCTTGACTCATTCTTGGAATTTCGGAGCTTCTCGGAGCCTATCTGTCAAGTGGACAATTTATTTTGAAAACTTAACCCAGAATAGCTCGTACTGGTCACTCGATCTTTATGAGTAAAAGACAACCTCACGTGTATCTTTCACAGATTTTCCTTGAAGCTTAGCTTCTTTCCATATGAAGGCATCACAATTTTTCTCCCACCACTAGAAAATATTGTATTGGTGAATCCGTGGAATAATTCTCCCTACAGGTTCCCTTTTAACGTAGGTTCTGATAACCAAACCATTTTGTTGGCACAAATTTGATCAGACCAGGGTCCTTCTCAGGTTACCAACAAAAGGTACCGAGTAGTCTAGAGCGCTGGCATTTTTATATTCTCTAGAGAGAAGAATTCTCATCCAAATCATAACCAAGACAAGGATATAGGGAATGGTAAGGAGAATACTTAGAAAAATCCATACATTCTAAGGATCTTTGTTAGTCTTACACAATATGAACTAACAAGTAGCAGTTTTGAACCCATTCATAACTAATGATAAACACAACATAGTTGCGACAACATTTTTAGACAAGTTATAACACATTTTATCTTATCAGACATGAAGAAGTAAAGTAAAATGACAATTCATGGACATAGACAGAGAATTACACAAAATATTTTAAAATTTTAGTTCTTTCCATATATTATCATCAAAAGGGTTTATGAGATACAATTCAACAGATACAAGGCATTACTCTGTTACAATATTTTATGGCTTTGAACTCATTCCTCAGAGCTCTATCTACCCTTTTCCCCAAAATGTACGTTAATTATAGTAACAGAACCTACATGGAGTGAATCATAATCACCTCTACACCAACAATAACAACAACCTTTACAATCATCTACATATTGTATATATAAGCTAATTGGGATTTTTTGGTTTGAGACTTCACATGATTTCTTGTTCTTGTTATGTTGTAACTTCTTTCGCCTTGCTCGTGTTGCACTTTCTTTCTTTCCAACCATTTTATGTTTCCTCTCTTTCTCCGTTGTCCATCTCCTTTTAGGCTTGTGTAAATTGTGTTTCAAAATTGGGACTGTAGTCTTCCTTGTGCAACTTCTAATAAAAAATGAAAGGCCCAACATCACTCTCATGTAAGAGAAAGTCCTTTGCTTCTACACTCCTCACACTAGAAACATTGGTTCTCTTCTAGTTCCAAACTTGATCTCTCATCAAGGTGCCTGATCTCGACATCTCATCAAATATACCAACCTTAGCATCTCACCAAAGGTCCCCTTCTCTTGGAATTTCACCAAGAATCTCCCTTTCTCTTAGCATCTCACCAAGAGTCTCCCAATCTTGGCATCTCAACAAATCTCACCACCTTTCTCTCTCACTAAATGACTTCCTCCTAAAGTATCTTATCCTTTTCCCTAGCCATTCTTTTATAATCATGAGTTACAATCTATTTCTAATCTCGCTTGATATTTAGATTACATGCTAAGATTGCATGCATGCTAACGTTTATCATTTTCTAAAATAACTCAATACACTAATAAAACAAATTTTACTTTAATTAATATCTTGTAACTAAAGTAAACTCAAAATAGGATTTTGATGACTTACATATTCTATACAAAAGCCAATGGGGAAGTATATGTTCGATTCTACCACTAACATAAACACACCCTCTTAGCGAGGAAGGTACTTCTCCCACCTAGAATTGTCTTTGTCTTTGCTACTAGATCGACTACAATGATTTCTCTCCAATTCACTTGATTGGTTGCTCCCTCTAACACAGAAGATGCCCCTTCCATATTTCTTTGACTTGTCTCTGATAACTCACTTCCTCTAAACATGCTCCCAGAAGCCTCCTTCTTTTGAGCATCATTCATCGTCATCTCATACCATGACTCCTATATGATAGAATTGGAAGGTTTATCTTTCTCACCTGAACTTAAAGGTTGACTCCCTCTAAGCATATCAACCTTCAAAGCCTCTCTCTCCCTATTCTCTATCACTAACATTGATCCAAGATCCCCTTGGATCCTTTTATAGGATTTCATCCTGGGATAATGGTTCACATGAGGAAATCAAATCAATAAACAACCAAGCCTTACAAACCTCAATAGCAGTCCTTCAATCTTACCAGTTGACTACTATCTCCCTTTATTCCCCTTTTCTCCTTTCCTGTAACCCTTCCCTATACACTTGTACAATGAAAGTCCTTCTCCATCCACTCAATGAGATCTTACCCACTCATTCTTTATGTGTCTTCTATCAATTGAGAAATATCCAACACCTGCAACTGAGCACCTCTACTGTTGTTGTATGATCTTGGCCATGAAACTCTTATGCTGCCTATATCTGTCCTTTCTACCAGATATTTTTTCTTCTCACAGTGTTATTCTCATTGCTCCTACAACTTTTCTTCCTCTTTGGAGTGATTATATCTCTAGGTGAAATTTCTTCTTCACCCCTTTCTGAGATATCCTTGAGAAATATTATTTATTTACCCTATCTGAAAGTCATTCACTCCAATATATCTATCACCCTCTGATCTCTATATGAATTTCCTTCTTCACCCATCTAATATCTCCTTGAGTCACTATCATTTGTGGCTCAAGCACTTGAGAAAAAATCCATATTTTCTCTTATGTGGATGACACATGCACATGAGTAAAATTCCTTCTCTTCTCCTATGTATTCTCATATGGATCAAATATCTATATGGAAGTCCTTCTCCACCAATTTGAGATCTCCTTTATGACTTCCTGACCTCCTGCCATTTCTCCATAAAACACCCTATTAAAACATCCTCTGTATTGATCTTGTACGACCCTATACATGACTATCTCCACTATAGCCCGTGGATGTACACACATGTCACCATTGTGATCCACATATGTATGTGACTGTCACCACTGTGACCAGTGTATTCACATGATTGTCACCATAGTGAGCCGCGTACACCTCCGTACACTGCAAAAAACACATGTTCTGCCTCAGTACTATTGTTTCCTAAAAATCAATCATTTGATTTAGTTCTACTAGTTTATAAATCTACTAAGATCTCTTGCAGATCTGGCTTCCCTTCATAGCACCTTCTCTAATACCATATTGATTTTCCATCTTGGATTCAACCCTTGGTATTTTTTGATACAATGTTGATATTTAACCACTCTACCAAACACCAAAAAGTTAGCTGAAAATAAAATCACTTTATGTACTAAAGTCATAGCTTAGTAATCAACTAATCATGTAGCGGAAGAATAAAATAGGAAACCAAAATTTCACACACAAGACACCAATATTTTTGGGTAAAATTCCAGTGCTTCATGGAAACCTGCACAGGAGACCTAGCTAAAGCATACACAATCAAATCTTATCAAGAAAACAAAGAGAGATACACAATGAAGAATTAGAATCAATGTATATTATGATCTAATCAATGAGTGAGTGTTATTCACTCATATAGGCAATGACATCCTATAATTAGGAATGCATGCATAATAGTGATGGTATAAAATTAGAAAGTCTAAAATAGAACTAGTCAGTTAACTCCCACTGAACTAGTGTATTTAAAATAGAAATTTCTCCAACACCCCCCCTGAACATCACTATGGAGTAAAAAATGAGTCTCGGCTACTAGGCCATATTTGGTACTCATGTACAATGGAACTAATGAAAAATGAATAAAGTGAGGAAAGAGGGAAAACCAGGTGGGAACAAAACCCTCCCTAAAAACATAATGTATCAAAAGAAGAAAATGGTAGCTGCTAGGCAACTGTGTTCTTCACTGCAAGACTATCCTGCAAACTGTGAAACTTATGCTCACTAAAACTCTTTGTGAAGATGTAGAAATCTTTATGGATCTGATGAAGTCCTTTGGAAACCTGTCTAGCCTTGTACCTATTGATCCCATGGACCCATATGCACCTAAAAATATTCCTTTCTAGTGGAAGTGAAACTAGATGCGAAGATTGATTCTTTAAGAGTGAGTCATACTCATTTTTCATGGCTTCTTTCCATAATGGATTTCCCATATCCTCACTATATAGTTGCAGATTAGGATATTGAACCATGTAGCGATGCATGGGCATCGTAGGTTCTGAAGTTGAAAGTACATGAGAAGGCTCCTTATGTCGAGATCGAGTCCTCCTCGAATCCAATGGATTCCCTGCAAGGATACATGTTTCTTGAGTTGTGAAATGTGCCTTATTGGGAATCTATTGAAGATTCATTGATGGATTCTTATCTGGCTATACTACCTTCTTATTTCCATGTACATAATCTAAGTGTATGGAATCATCTATGATGTCTGAAAATGATGGAAGAACAAGAGTATATGCATGTTTCACTGAAGTTGCATGCAAAGTACTCTCCTTGTGTGTAAGTAGAAAATATGAGTCATCATAAAAAAACTTAGTGAATTTATACAACCTTGACTTGTGATCCACCTCACCAATTGCAATGATGAAATTTTCATGCATGTCAATTACTAAAACTATATCGGATGTAAATTCAACATTTTTACCTTTCTGAGTGATCTAATAAACTGAGATCAAATTCATAGAAATATTTGGAACATGTAAAACATTCTCAAAATTGTCATTGTGGAGTTTCACTCTCCCTTCTCCTTCTACTACTACTAGAGTATCATACCCCATGAGACTGGGGGGTCTTGAGCATGGAATCAAAGAAGAGAAAACTTCCTCTTTCGCTGCCATATGATGGGATGCACCATAATTTATAATCAGATGAGGAATTCATTGCAACCAGGGCATGATGATTACCTTTCTTAGGAGCATGATCTTCTTCCTTCTTCTTCTTGACTTCCTCTAGAATGAAGTTTCCAAGGTTGTTATGTTGAAGTTTCTATTCCATAAGATAGATTTGTTTCTTCATGCATGTGGATTCTTCATGATTCAGTTTATTATAGTAAGTGCACTGTTTTCCCTTATTATTCTTATTGAAATCTTAAGACTCTTTGGAACTTTAAGAATCATTAAAGGGTTTGGAATATCCCTCCTTCTCATTATGTTTCTCCTTCCCGTTCAGTTTGGATGATCATTTTCCATCATGCACGGTGAGTGCATGTGATTTTTAATCCTTGATGAAGCTCATCTGTATGATTTTTCTCTTCTCTTGTGTGAGAGACTCAATGAACTGAGCCATTGTAGGCATTTTCCTATTTGTTCCAAAAATACATCTACCAGAATGGAAATCTGAGACATATACACCATATTCTGGTCCTAGCTTGGCAAATATTGTTAGAATAAGTTGTTTCTTCTGTGTAGAGTTGTCAATACCACATTCACCCAAGCTCAAAATTGAATATTTAAATTTAGTAAATAAATCCTATGTATTATCAAATTTTTTAGGGTCCAAGGTATTCAACTCTACCTCAAGCATATGACCTCGCATCTCATCTTTCTTTCCAAAGAGTCCTTCCAAGGTGATCTAGATCTCATTTGGAGTCTTGCATGCCGCAACATGAAACCCTATATCAGTGGAGATTAACTCAAGCAGTAGTCTTGTGGCCTCATCCTTACGGTTCGCCCGTCTGGTCTTCTCAAGCGCTGATGTAGGTTATGTTTTTTTCGCCATCATTAAATTATATAGTCCTTTTCTTTTGAGTTGGAATGAAGCCTTCATATTCCATTCAAAATAGTTGTATGGTGTGAGTATTGTCACCAGACTTGATTGAAGAAGTTGCATCGTCTCCATCCCTGCTATTGATTCTGAAAAGATCTTGAAAACCCATATCATGGATTCCAAGATATGACAAACGGTTCTATGGCAGCTATAGATATGATAAAAAAACTATATCTCCTACAATATGATGTGGGTTTTGGATATTTTTGGTGATCATGAGCATCCCTATGCTATATGTCTATGGTCCAAATTTTAGCCCGACCCAGATCGTGGATTTCGAGATATGGCTATTTTACTACAAAAACCCAATTTTCTGAAGAGCAGCTGAATTGTCTCACCCTAGAGAAGGTTGAAGTGTGACGATGTTGAATCATCACACCCTAGTGAAGGACAGAGTGCGACGATTTTGAAAAACTCAATCATCGCAGCCTGGATGAAGAACACAGTGCGACGACGTCACACCTTAGTTGTGCATAGGTTGGGACGATGTTGAACACAGGTTGCGATGACGCAACTTGGCTATGTATAGACCGTCGCACCCTTCGATAGGGATGGGCTGTAATGATTCCAATCGTCGCACCTTTCGATAGGGATAAGCCATGACAATTTCTGAAACAAGGTTTACTCAAATCTTCTTTCTCTCTTCTCTGGCTTCTCTGGGTTGCTCCAAGAAAATCGGCTTTGATACCATGTCACTGCTTCATGGAAACCTGCACAAGAGACATAGCTAATGCATACACAAACAAATGTTATCAAGAAAAGGAAGAGAGATAGACAATGAAGAATGAGAATTAATGTATATTATAATCTAATCAATGAGTGAGTGATCTTCACTCATATAGGCAATGACATCCTATAATTAGGAATGCATGCATAATAGTGATGGTATAAAATTAGAAAGTCTAAAATAGAACTAGTTAGTTAACTCCCACTGAACTAGTGTGCCGAAAATAGAAATTTCTCCAACATAAACTACCCATGGAAAAAACCCATAGGGAAAACCGATACTTATAATTATTTTACTATGTTAAAATAAAGGATCTTGTAATAGGGATAATGGTCCACTGAGAGAAATGCAATTGAATACAAACCTGAAATTTTTTTACCTGTTGCACGAACCATAATTGCATGCTTTTCAAGGCATACATGATTAAAATTCTAGTGAACCACGTATGTATGTGACTATGTCCATTTTGAACTATGTACATGTACAAATAACCTGTATGACAAGCTCTGTGCGAAGCGACATTCTCATGTGACTTCCTTTGACTGAAAACCACATGTGTTGCCTCTGTTCTCTCTTCTACTTGACTATATCTCTAGATGGAATCCCTTATACACATATCCAAGTTCTTGAATCATGGTCCTTTTTTATCCATACCTCTCTACATCAACACTTGGACGAAATTTATTCACTGAACCTTTGAGATCTCCTCACTCTTGGGTAATAAAAAGTCCTTATTTTCTTCTACAATCCCCACACTAGAAAAATTCATTCTCTTCTAGGTCTAACCTTGATCTCTCATCAAGGTATCTGATCTTGGCATCTCACCAAAGATCCCAACCTTCGAATCTCACCAAAATTCCTTGATCTTGGAATCTCACCAAGAGTCTCCCGATCTTGAAATCTCACAAAATATCCTCACCTTGGTCTCTCACCTGGTGAATTCCTCCTGAAGTATCTTCTCCTTTACCCTAGACTTTTTAAATAAACATGAGTTATAATATATGTTTGGACAATTGGTTTTCATTGATGTCAACAAGTAGTGGTTGTCATTGATATCAACATATGTGATGGGTGTATTTGGATAAGTATCCAAAGTGGCCCCTTATAATGTAGCTATAAACATAGCCCTCATAGGAATATGCTTTTAATAAATCTACAAGAAACCCATAAGTGTGGCCATGAAGCCCGAAGTTGTTTGAGGAATAAGGACATGAAGGATAATATAAATGGAGGTATCACACTCATATATGGATAGTCCTTGTCATTTCGTTCCCAATGGTAGGTGGTACTCCACATGGTTCTTCAAGGTTAGGGAAATATTACCTCATGAAGTTGGAAGCCCCGATGAAGGGTTAAGAAGCCCCTAATTGGTTGCAAGTCATTAATGAAAGGGTAAACTTGTTGTAATAAGAAATTTCAAGAAGCCCTAAAATTAAGGAAGGAGGTTACTTAGAAAAATTATATATACACCCCAAGAAGTATCTCATAAGTACATTTACACACACATTCTATTGAATATATTCTATGTTAGTAAGTGATCTATTAGTGAGTTTGTGACAGAGAAATAGGAGGTAGATAAAACTACAAAAGAACATGAAATTAGCGTACGAATTTAGTGTATTTTAGTTCATGAATTTTGATACCTTTTCCGACATAAAATTGGGCACAATATGGACTTTTTATAATTGCGCCATATTTAACACCGGATTTAGCGCCACATTTAGCGCAGGGAAAATAATGCCAGGAATAGTGCTAGGTTTAGCGCCAGGAATATCACTAGGTTTAGCACCAAGAATAACGCCAAGAATAGTGCTAGTAATAATTCTAGGTTTAGCGCTATAAATAATGCCATGAATAGCATTGGAATTAGGACCAGGTTTAGTGCCTGGTGTTGCTTCTAGTTTTTCTTCTAATATGCCTTCCAATTTTGATTCCATTTTTGGCTTCCTGTTTTACATCTAGTTTTTTTCTGATATGGCTTCGAATGTTGCTTCCAATTTGACACTAGCAATAGCACCAGGTTTAGTGCCAGGTGTTGCTTCGATTTTTTCTTCCAATATGACTTCCAATTTTTCATCCATTTTGGCTTCTGGTTTGGCTTCCAATTTTAGGTACAGTTTTTCTTTTGATATGGCTTCCAAGTTTGCTTCCAGTTTGGCTTCTGGTTTGGCTTCCAATTTTACATCTAGTTTTTCTTCTAGTTTTGCTTCCCATTTTGCTTCTAGTATGGATTCCAATTTTTCTTCTAGTTTTTTCTTCTTGTGTGGCTTCCAATTTTGCTTCCATTGTTGTTGATTAAGGTTGGTTGTCATTGATGTCAACCCTTGAAGAAAGCTGCGTAGCACAAATGCTTGGGTAATGGACCCAATATTATTTGATGTACATATGACTCACTATTGTTTTTTCAAGGTTAATAAGAAGTAAATATGGATGAACTCCAAAGTGGTCCCCTTATGGTGAAAGCCC
>SNQJ01S0119822.1:0-25556 GCA_010110895.2 Picea sitchensis
AAATTAGACCCAATTGAATTAATTAATTTATCTTTAATTTTTACTTTATGGAGCTAGCCTTGAAACTCATAACATGGGGAGCCTCCCCACCCCGCTAGTGAGTTGGATTTTTTCTAGCACAACTAATGCCTAATGGATGAATGAATAGTCTACATGCAAAGAATATAACACGTCTCCAACAATCTTGAACTTTTGAAGACAATTTCAAGGCTTTCTAAGAATTTTTCGATATTCAATTCAATGGAAAATGAATGAAAATTGATTTGCTTTCTATAAAGCTCATTGAGAAATTTCTAATGATAAATTATATTTTGTAAACTAAGTTAGTGTGTGAAAGTTACACTTTCCATCAGTTCATTATTACTTTATCCACTTTAGTACCATATGAAGTCACATAAGACTTGCACATGTGGATCTAATAACATATGGATTTCCAAAAAAGGTTTTAAAATCATAAAGAGAATTATGAACCCTAATCCCAATGACCAAGAAAGGGTGATCATACCCTATATAAAATTCTAGGAAATGATTCAACTTTGATTATATCGATTTTATGCTCCATAGAAGCAAAATCACTAAGAGGACTAGAATATTACAAAGAAAAGAAGGAAGAACTATCTATAGGGGATTGCAACATATCATAATGTCTCATAGGTGTTAAAATATTGTGTAGCTACAAAGAATATTTCTTATCCCTTTTGTGGATAAAGTAAAGATAAAATATATTTATTATTGATTATATCAATCCCTTTTGTGGATTGATCCATTTCAAATCATTGTAATTGACGGATCCATTTCTGATTGGTAAAACCCTAAGTGTAATAGGCATAATGAGAAGTCGTCCCTCAGATTAAATAAAGGTGGTTATAACCACCAAAATGAGAAGTCGGCCCTGCCGGTGAAAAGACACTTCTGTTCTGCCAGTGTACTTATAAATAAGAGAGGCCAATGCCTTATTTACTCACTCTGGAGTTGTTCATGAGCATAGAGTTTGGAGAACATTTGGAGCCGCCCTTGTTTTTCCTTCATTTCACAATTTTCGACGTTTGATACTTGACATTTTAAAGTTGTTCTTCTTTTCCTTCCCAAATCATAAGACTCTTAAATCTCATCGTTTTTTATAACAAGGCTTTTTTTCACTTTCAAAGAAGATCCATTTCCCTGTATATTTTACCTCTTTTGTTTTTGTTTTTGGAATATACTTAAAATTGAGACACTTAGTTTTGATTCACAAGTCTGAATCATTGAGAATACGAACTTCGGTTCTAATTTTTTCTCCCGAGGCATTATTTCACGGTAAAACTTTGACCTGATTAGACAGCAAATCCGGGGGTTCCCTCGGCATTTAGCCGAGCCCTAAATTCTATTTTCACAACCAAAGGCAGCGATAAACAACACCGATAACCTTAATAAGAACAATGGTTAAAACCTTGATTAAAACTTGATTCTGGAAGTGTCGCCCTTTCGGCATTTTCTTTCCTGAAGTTAAGATTGTCCAAGGCGCTGGAATTTAGAGTTCTTTATTGATGTCGAGGAGTAATTATTAAAACTTTGATCTAGCATTTCCTTCTCTTAATTCAGCCACTTTATTTATCAATCAAGATCGGGACTTTTAGGGCTGAACATATCCAGAGACTGTATAAGCTCAATGAATTTTGAATATACATATGGCTAGGAATTCCCAGTGATTCCAGGAAGGTTACTTGAGGAGTTTGTGGAACACCTTGGGGCTTTGATTGAGAGTTGGTGTGTCGGGCATTGGTGGAATGACGAGGGGTGTGTTACAGTTTTTCTTGGTTGAAGCCCAATTTTTTGTATGTGGTGATGACATCCCGGTTTTCGGATGGGTTACCACGCATTTTTTTACATCCAGTGCCTCTAATCTGTAGTTGGCTACTCATTCAATTGGGCAAAATGCTCTCCGATAATTTGTTCAAAAGGGTCACCGAGTACCAAGAGCAGAAAGCAGCCAGGAAGCCGTCCGGATTCTACATATCCGAGTATATCATGGATGCTATATGCAACAGGACTCCTTTAATGAAGTAGACTGGGTCAGGCCATGGTGGGCGTTCTTGAGTGCCACAATAAGCTGTGGGAGAAATAGCGAACAAGTTTATTTGAAATTTTTAGCGGGTAGTGGTGCTTACCGCGTCACCATTTTGGTGCCTTACCCGCATCACCAGTTAGCATTGCGGGGAATCACAGGCCATATTAGGGGTAGTGCGTGGGGATTCTCTTATTTAAGGTGTTGAGACTCTTGTTCCTCGCGCCCGACGCTGCCATTTGTTCATTCGACAAACTAGCGTGTCGCGAAATTATAAACAACAATTGTCCCGGCAGTGAGCAAAAACTCAAAGGCGTCGACCAAGAAGGTATACATCTTTCCCTAGCCGAAGCTAAATTCATATTCATTATTAGATTTCAGGCACGCTAAAGCTGAGGCTGCAACAAGAAGATTTGGGCCTATCCTACATTGAGTACAAAAAAGCACGATCCTCAGAGGGATGCAGTAAGCCTCATCATTGTGGATTAAAAGGTTCGAACATGAATATTAGCCCTCGGATGATGTTTTATTGTGATGTCCTATCGTGTAAAATTCTGAGCTAATTGGCGGATCTCATTTTTTAGAAAACGGGGCTCCCATCCCTAAGAATTCAGGGACATAGGAAGATGCTAGTTATGTTGTGTAAATTTAGGACTTTCTAAAGATAAGAAAATTGCATACTTGTGAGACTTCAATCGAAAAGCGTCATGAATAGAATCTCCGAACAAAGAAAAAAAGTTCAGACAAAGGAAGAGTCACAGCCGAGAGGAGGAGAACCAGAAGAAAAGGAGAAGAAGTCACAATGGGAGGAAAATCCAAAACAGATAAAAGGGATACAGAATCTCCAAGGAGCATAGTCAGGAGGTGGAAATAAAAGACACAAACCCAACGGAAACTCAGAACCCAGAGGCAGGGACTAAGACCTCTAATCCCCCGAAAAAGCAAGATCCAATCAGCACACCATGAGACAACAAAGCGGTCGGACAATATAACACCCTCATGCACCATAGGTGTGAGGAGAGGCGTTAGAGGATGGATTTTTGGTGAGGAACTAAAACCTATAAGTGTAAAGGAACTCCCTCCTAATGATTTCTTCTTGACAAAAAGAGGAAAGCAGTTGTGGGAAGCGAAGTTCAAAGTAATGACCGATGGGAGAAATAAAATAAGGATAGGTTTACTGAAATACAGAGGCATGAGGAGAAGGCGTCACATAGCAGCAAATCAACATGTCGGTCAGAAATATTTGAAAAAGGCAGCTCAAAGAAAAATTGCGATCAAGACTCTGCCAGAGGCCGGGGTGAAAACTTATTGTGTGGCAGAGGAGTCAAGTAAGAAGGAGAAATCAAGTTCCTTAATTGGCCAACAAGAAGAAGGAAGTGAGATCAACAAGACAAAGTAGACAATAATTCTACAATCGAGATGGTCGAATTTTCAATGGACAATGATACTCAATTACAATTTGGGGCTGGGTTAGGTCACAAAGTGGATGGACATCGAGGCCATTAAGTCGGCGGATATTGAGGGCATGATCATATTACGCTAAAAATAACTTTTGCTAAGCAAAGTTTGGAGAATTGAGAAGGCGCTGATGGTCAACAAATCTACGAGGAATCTGACTAACAAAGGAAAGGAGCGGTGCTCAAATTAAACTTTCCAGAGGCGATGCTTGCGACCAACAGGGTTTCGGAGGCCCTCTGGGCTCCACCATTTCCGGAGAACCGGTGGCAATATCTTGTTAAATGGTGGAGACAAGATGTGTGCTTTAAAGAAGCAGGGGCTGGAGAGAGTAACAGGTTTGTTTAGAGAGGGCCATCAATAATATAAATGGTGAAGCGGATAGGGATGAGATTGGAACCTTACAGGAAGGATTTGGGGGATGATATGGGCCGGTTTCTCTGGGCATACAGGGGAGATGAGGAAATTGATCTCAAGATGAATGAGGAGATTAGACCGGCTCAAATCCCGATGCGTGTCGATTCCAGCCCAACCCGTTGGTGTCCTTGAACTTGTTGATATACAAGTAGATGGTAAGATTCCACAGTTGGCATGAGAGTGTTATTTAGCCGAAGCTCATTGTCAAGTTGAGCCTTCACTGCTTGTCACCCAGTTCGTGGACGAGTGTATGAGGTACACCGAGTCCATTCTAGGACGGGCACCTAGCACTTATTAAAGATAGAATTGGTGAAATGGAGTTATTTTGCTCCCCCCATCTATCAATGCAAAACCTTCACAACTTGTATTTCATTTTTGGACAAATGTATCATGGAATTATTAAATCTAAGCAAGAAATAACCAACATCGGCTTTTTGAAAAGCAATTCGGACGGAGATGGGTAATTTTAGCTCTTAGAACCGAGAACAAATTTTGTATAAATACATCAAAAAAAGAAAGGATAGACCCTTTTAGGAGAATGAAGCTAATAAAGAGATTTTACATCAAAGGAGTTAATACAAACAATTTTGAAGATTCCAGGAATACATCCGCAGCTATGTTGCAAGTTGTTTCATCATCCCTATTTGTTTCTTTTCATTTTACTCTACATAGTTGACATATGCTTAACTATCACTTTAATAATTTAGTATGACCACTATTATAACGAAAGGATTTGCATCTATTCTATGTGAGTATCTGTGTCTTTCCTCTTGCATGACTAATGGCGGAGTTAATGAATAACCTTGAATTTTATGTTATTCATAAAGTCAATTATGTTTATGTCAATTGCTTCTCTGTATATACATTGAGTTTTTCAGCGATGGAACCCCATCATCTGATTTAATGTTTCTCCCCATCTCCGTCATTTTATTTAGAAACTGCTTTCCTGATTCTGGAAAGGGCCTTTAATTTGTATCTTTTATTTCGTTTTTTCGTACAAGATTCCTCTTATTCCCGTCCAGAAGATTATACGACAAATAAATTATCTCTCAAAAACCATTTCCATACTGGAGCTGTTCCTATTGACTATCCACAGCAACTCAATCTAACATTCAACCCGGATTATCTAATGAAATACATATCACTTTAAATCTCTTAGACACAATCCTTAAAACCTCGAATACCCGGGACGAATTGGAACAAACATGGGTAGTCGATGGCTGACCTGCTTTACTCGAAGCGGTTAGGCTAGATGACAGAGCGTGAAAGAAATCTTCTCTAGTTTCTATACAGAAGGAGTTAGTATAATCCTATTATCAACCTTTAGCCCATAATTTGGGATGCTGCCTTGACCTTTGTATTTAAGCCTTAGATGCAGTGAGATAACATCTTTAAAGCCATTCTTAGGAACAAAGTTACAATCTTTTCCACAGGAGAGCGACAAACTATTTAGTTGATAAGATGTTACTCCTTGATATTAGTGAACATAGAGTGCAGTTTAAGGCTTTTAAATCTTTCACTCCATGACCTCTTTGAAACACAAAGCCTTTGCTCTGGTAAAACGCCTGAGACGAGAACAGGATAGCAAAGCTCGGCTAAGCACAATTCGATATCACGAGAAAATTTTAAGCGAGAAGTGCGTTAGAGGGCAAGCTGGCAGTTAATAAACCCAAAATACTATTAAAGCTAAATGTCCTTGAACTCTGCTTTACAACCCTACAGCGATACAAGATGCAGAAACAAACTTCTTTCGAGATTTAGAATTGCCAAACCCACATCAAAATTTCCATCTATAAACAAAGGGTCCTTTTCGAAGATCTTTACATCTTTGATATACCATCATTTTCTTCATCGAACTTCCTTTTCCGCAGTTCGAAGATGCATCTGCCCCATTTTGAATCCTAAATTACGTTAGTGGGAGGTTCTGTGCCCTCCCGGTGTTTTCACAAAGGTAAGCATATGGATATACATTTGGTCTTACTGGTTCCCCTCCATGACTTTGCGGAAATTACATCAAAATCTTCCTAGGGTTCTCTTTGGAGGAGATCTAACCCATGATAGGGCATGAAGCTGTAACGTGGGTTAGGACGTATGCGTTGTTGCGAGATTAATGCATTAGGTGCTTGTCGGACCTTGAAGGCGGTCGAACTTGGTTTTACAGGAGCCTTCACTTTGATTCCGGACATATAGTTGGAGAATTAACCATTAGACAATGGGGAGAGCGAAAGATCACTTATATTACCTTAACGAGTTTGGGTCCTTGGAGAAAGGGCACAGGAAGCTAGTTGTGGAATTCATTAGAGATTTAACAAACACATAACAAAATTCCCAGCGTCGACCTTGGGCCCTCCGATAAGTAACTTTTTAGGGGCTTTGAGACGTTTTTAGCGTTGCTAGAGAAGGGAGCCATTGAATAGAGATACCGAATGGCGATGGATAAATCCCAATATGATGAAGCGAGGTGAGATGGGCAGTAGAGATCCCAGGATAAATGGGCGTTATAGGGGAACCGGTGGTCCTTCGAGGTCCAATAGATACGCATTGGCCGAGGTGGATTGATATGGACGATAATTGAAGATACTGTCTAGCAAAGTCTCTGGGATGGAGTTGGATCCAGAAGCTAAAGCTAGTGCTAACAAAAAGGACTTGGGGAGAAATTAAAATCCCAAATTCAGCAGAGAACCAAGTAAAGAATGAAGATCAAAAAAAAATACAAGCTCCACTAAAAAACGAAAATTTTACAGGAGCAAGTGACCTCCAAGATTTTGAAGATCAGGAAGATAAGTTACATGTTTGATGATGATGTTAGCGGCTACGACTAGAGAAGACTAGAACATCTTTAAATGCCCTCAAACACCTAAACGAAGAAAGGTGATCCATGATGACCTGCGCTTGTCTCTCAACGAAACAAAAATGATAAATTGCCGATTTTCAACCAGATACAATCGAGATCAAAAAATAAGCCCCGCAACTAGCCAACCTAAGAAAACCCTGCCAAGAGGTCAATCATGAACCTCAACACAGGAAAACATTATTACCGAAGCCAATAAGAATTAGAGATAACACAGACTCAAGAATCTGATGTACGAAAAGCCGAAACCCAAATAAAGGAAACAGAGCCGATAGATGAAGTTACATATGAGACTAAGGCCAAAGGTGATAAATCAATTCAAACAAACAAATCGGAAGAAAAAATCCCGGAAGTCTTAGCCAAAGAAATGGACAAGACCAATCCATCTTACATTTTTGAAAATGAATTAAATAAAATCAAGATCCCGATTCCTTTAGTGTGAAAAGCCAACTGCTCGCCAAAACAAATTACCACCTGCAGTGATGGAATTATAGGCGAAAGTCACTAGATGTTATCCAACCTAGAGATGACATACTAACATCTGCTGGCCTATTTTGGGGATCAAAAGGACAGCGTGGCTCCTAACTTTCTATATCACTGAATGCTACATGACCCGGTGCTACATAGCGCATGTTGGGAGATTCACATAATGTTATTCCCAAAATGATAATGGAGAGGCGGGCCTCCAGATAGAACCTATGGAGATTTGTACTCTTTCGGTTAAAAGGTTAAATGTATGGGAATGATAAAAGATCTGGTTTTTTACCTAACTCAGGTCCCGGTCAAAGAGTGTCTTGATGGATGTGGTTATGCAGATATTCCCAAATATGGTATATTGTTATCCAGATCATGGGGAGAAAAATTAGGAGGTACTCTACAATTCATATAGGACGCATGTATGCCACAATTCTAGTATTCCGATTGGTGAGTTACCGATTACTCTGAGAAGAAACAAGATTAGCATATCTTGTCGGTGATCCCTCAAAATCAAATTTCCATTTGAGGACCAAAGATCACAGGAAATTACACATATCTTTGATAATGGTTAAATGGATATCAGAAGAACTGATATGAAACAAGAAGAAACTTATTACCAATAAAAGAACTTTGCAAAGTTCGGAGATGTGCTTGATGGTGCTTCATCTACGGAAGGGAGGCCCGGTCTTGGCATGCCTGATAGGCGCTTTGAAGAAGAGGTTTGCCATTCCACTCTCGCCACCGCTGTGGTGGGACATGAGGACACACCAACAGCGGTGTGCAGAATTATGGAAGCTTTAATCTTGGGTTTGATGAAGTTGGAAAATAAAAGAGTTTTGCGATTTGTTATTTGAATTAATGGTAAAACAGTAAACCCGACAATGAGCTAGGCACCCCAGGACAGAACATCTGCAGAATTGTTGGAGTTTGGTGTGGAATTTTTTCTCGTCATAAGTCCATTTATGTTCCTGCATGCGGAAAATCTGCATCTTGCATTGGCTAGGAGCGGCCCCTCAACCTTTCTCCTCCCGAGGCGTTAAGGCTGGAGATATCATGGTAGTCAGACCCTCTGGGACCAATGCTCGGGTGGGGTTTTTGGGATGACTGAGACAAGTTGATTTCTTACATAGCAGTAAAGTGATTTCTTTTGAGAACCCATCCCGGATCAGAAACCAGTGTGGGTTGTCTTTGAGGAAAGCGAGATCACAGAGGCCAGGAAAAATGGGGATCATGCATGTTGGTCTCAAGGCCAGATCCGAGAGGCAATCCCTTTGGAGAGACTCATGTGGTCAGACAGCATGCCATTGAGAGTCCACTTTACAGCCTCAGCGGAAGAGTGGGCTGTGACATAGGAGCTGAAAGGTTAGGGGTGGTAAAAGAGATGTCTAAGTTCTCCTCCCAGGGTGGTACGATTAAGACTTACTCAGGCAGTATAAAGTTTGGCAGGGGTCCTATGATGAGATTTGAACATATGATACTTCTATAATTGAGCACAAGATACCATCCCGGAGTTAAACCTTTTAAGAGGCAGAAGCTCGGTTTAACTTATTTTTTTGCCACAATGTGAAAGAAGTTAAAGCTTTAGATACCAAAAATAATGTTACCTCTAAGATGCACGGTGGGTGTGAATTTGGTCTATCGAGGAAAAAAGAATGGAGAGAAATCAAGGCTTGTGTAGATTTCTAGGAACTTCTCATGAAACCTCTCTCAAGATAATTATCCACTCCTAAAATGGACCACGTCCTAGAAAGGGTGGTTGGAGAAAATTGAATGTCTATGATAGATGGATTTTAAGATATAACAAATAAAAGCTATGAGCAGACTAAGACAGAGAGAGAAAAACACGCTTTACCTCCATGGGAATTTATTCATGTATGATAAAATGCGCGTTTTAATGAATGTGGGTGCTACCTTCCAGCGTGCCATGGGTATTGCTTTCGTTGGAGAAAGATATAAATTCGTAGTAATCTACCTTGACGATCTAATGGTTTTTTCTAAAACCGATGAAGATCATTTGGTCCATTTAAGACAAACTTTGAAAATACCCATGAGATATAGTGCATCCATATAAACAAAGAAATCCACATTTCACTATCTGAGGGAAGGTAAACTTAAGGCGCATCGTATTTAAAAATGGGATCAAGATTGATCCCTAGAGGGTTGAAGCAATACAAACTATCAATATTCTAGAAATGTTAAATAAATTCAATCTTCTTAGGAACAATAATTTTTTCAGAGGTTTATACCAATTTTGCTGAGATTGTCAAATTAATCAGCGATATCTTTGAAGAAGCGGAAATTAATTGGACTGACCGAAGCTAAAGTCGTTGGTACATCAAAAAGTCATCGTGAGAGCTGTGTTAGCAAATACGATTATTTACAGGGTATTTCCTCATCTTCTGTTCCTTCTGAACATACTATCGCTGTTGTGTTGTTGCAAAAGGACGATGGAGGTTTGAGCGAGCGATGTTTTTAAAAGAACTCGAGATTAGAGTTAAAATATATAATATATAATGGGAAAAAGCTTATCTCTAGCGATAGTGCCAGCTTACTAAAGCTTGTCGAAGGACCGTTCGCATTCAAAATTATCATGTCTGTACCAACTAGTCTTTATGGAATATAGTCTATTGGGATAGTCTTTGCGGAAAAGCGAGGGCGCTCCTTCCATCTAAAGTGATCTAGAAATCAAGCCAATTCTAAATTAATAAAAGGAGGGAAGGGAGTCAGCCAAACTCATTTGAGTCGAACAACAGAGCTCTTGACATCAAATTACACATCAAGGAAAGCGAATGCTACAAGAAGTCGGGTGACATCGCTCGGGTTGAAGAAATACTGCATTAAGTCGGTGGTTATACAAATATGGTTTCTGTGCATTTAAAACTGAAATGTTATCGGATGGACTAACACACCAGTAAAAAATCTACAGGAACTCTAAAGAACTCCATCGTAAAATTGTGCATCTCAAAATCAGCTATCTTTGGAAGGATCCTTTCGGGTTCTTACACTGGTTTGTTTTGGTTGAGGCCGAGGCTCCATGGGTCATGGGAGATTCCATGAAGAGGAATGGAGGACACCATGCATGTGGAGGCCACGGCCTACTACAAGATCAGGAGGGCGGATATTATTGGCCAAAGCATTTTAGATGTTATTAGCAAAGTGGTGCACATCACTTTCGTGCCAAGTATTTGGAAAGTAGAAACTCCACATTACCCTTTCGTTCGATCAAAGCGGAAGCCCATTTCAACAGTGGGGATTAGCAGAATAGAATTAATCCCCATTCCAATTCGGCACAGGGGATCTTGCTTGACCCTTGATTATTTTTCTAGAAATGGGTGGGAAACAATTCCAACTAAAAGGAACCTTGATGAGACGGTGGTGGTCTAGGCTTCTTGGGATAACGTAACCTTCGAGATTAGTTGATGTCCCCGAGAGATAGATCATGACAAGCATGGACTTTCGTCCATTGTGAAACATGGTGGGCTTCTGCCAAAATCGTTATGGACGTTGGCCATTTCCAGCATACATTACCCTCAAGGGAGATGATTTTGATCGTGGTGCGGTGAGCATTAATAAAAGGTCTTGAGCGAAAACAAAGGGTCTGGCATGTCCATTTGAAACCGCGTGTGAGACAACCGCATTGGCACTAAAGGGTCTGTCGACATTTCACTTCGAGGATGGTATATGGGACGGGTGGATTAAATTCAATAACAACATTACCCAGTGATGAAATTATGGAAGGACGGAGCAGAAGAGCAATCATGCTCAGGAAGATTAACCAAGCGATTGAGGTTCAACATTTCGAGTGGAGGGTTGATGAGAGAATCTGCGAGAAAATACCGAGGAATGATATGAAAGCATTATTGATCTCAAAGAAAAGAATGAAGGATTCTTCAATTGACTTAGTGTTAATATAGGATCACAAGAAAGGGAAGAGAGCCACATGAGAAACATGGCAAATTGATACATGGGCCAGATTCGGGGTCTGACTCGAGGAAGGAAAAATTCCTCTCTGGAGAATACTCGATGGAGATCCCTGTGGCCTTGTCAATGAAGTGATATCTCAACATTACATGAAGCTTTCCGATCATCAAAGCGAAAAAGAATAAAATAAAATGAAAAATAAAGAAATTGTATATATATAATTGTATCTAAATAAATTTCATTATAAATTTTGTACATACTTGTTTTTACTCAAAGCATTTATTTTATTTTTATTTTTAAGTTTTTTTTTTTTTTTTTTTTTTTTTTTTTGTTTGTATTTTTTTTTTGCATGTTTCCGGCTGTAGTCGAAACTATGCTCAAGACATAAAGTACAGATCAGTGTGGAAATAGGGCAACATAAAACAAGTGATACATAGGATAATTCATAATTCCCAAATAAATTCAAAAGCAAGGGACGGAGGTGAGTTTTCTCAATACTCGGATCATGAAAGGCTGTTTTTAGAAATCTAAAGTAATATTGTTCAAATTACAAAATAAATGTTTATATAACAGGAGTGTTTTTGGCTTTGATCCTCAAAATAAAATTTCAATACGTATATTAAGCCAGAAACAACCAGTCATAAGTTACATTTCCCAAATACCATTGAGAGACTAGTACGAAATTGGTGTAACCTTTTATTAAGTCGGTGACTGCGTCTTCTAGCCCCAGTACAGACCCTAACTGGTAGGTCACTATCTTTCAAGCCTTTGGAAGAGATAAAGGAGTTTTCGTTTTCAAACCAATGATTAAAGGCGAGATCTTAATCGGGGAAAGGCTGAGTCCTCACAACTTCACCGATCCTCTACTAACAGCAAGGAGCACCATGATCCTCACTTTCCTAGGTTTTTCAATAGCGTCCGAAAAATCAAAGCTTCTTAAACAGGATGTTCCTTTAAAATTTTAGTATTCTCCCTGTCTCCCTAAGAACTAAAGGGCTTATGAGGGTCAAAAGGAAGGTTGATACCGAGTAAACAAAATAAGTTGACAGACCTATAATGAAAAAAATATTACTGAGATCCTGTCCCCGATATAAGCAGTGCTCCATCTTGGTGTTTTAAAAGAAATGCAAAATATGGGGCGGTTGGTGAAGAATTCAAATGATTGCTTTACCTAGTCCATTAGGGCGATGAAAGTTGAGGAAATGATTGCCCCTGGTCTTGGCGTTTAAGCGTAAATGACTAGAAGTGGTTGAAGAAATTGGGGTGAAAAGGATTCGGTTTCAACTAGCAGAGGTCTTGAGCGGGGCTGTTGGAGTGAAACAGCAATGTGGGGATGCATTAAAGTGCATTGCGTAAACATGGGTTAACTCTGGTGCAATCAGTAGCTGCAGAGAGCGGGATCGTTTCCCCAGAATTCCGTGGGGACTCCCTTTTTGGTTATGTATCGTTTCTTACGTTACTGAAATTTGAGAATCCTGAGAATATTGGATACTAGGGCGGATTCACGATTGTGCAGGTGTTTGAAGCTTGGTGGTAAGAGGAGAGGAATTCTGCGGGGCGCTTTATTTTATTTTTGGAAGGTATCACAAGTTCGAGAAAGGGTTCACGGGTTACCAAAGCTGGTGCTGCCCTTTCTATATTTTTCCTTGGATCTTGTCCTTGATTTTGTGGCTCCGTTTTGCCCAATTTTGTACCTAGTCTTGTTCTTCCCTCCACGGGAATGGTCCCTAGTTGGAGCCTATGTTGGAGCATGCTTGTTTTTCACCTAAATTTTGAGCGTTTGATGCTTGACATTTAAGGATTGTTCTTCTTTTCCTTCCAAAATCCTTAAGACTCTTAAATCTAGTCATTTTGAATAACAGGGCTTTTTCACTTTCAAAAGGAAAGATCCATTTTCCACCAATATGTTGCCTCTTTTGCTGTTTTGGAATGCCATAAGTGGAGACCACTTGGTTTTGATTCACAAGTCCCAAATCACGAGAATGCAGAACTCGGTTCTAATTTTTCTCCCAGGAATTGACTACAGTAAAAACTTTGACCCTTGATTAGACATCATCAGGGTTTCGCGCCTAAACATTTAATAGAACCTAAATTTCTATTTTCACAACCCCGAGAGCTGAAAACACGATAAACCTTTTCCGATAACCTTAGCCAAGAACCAATGGTTAAAAACCTCCACGATTAAACGATTCGATTTTATCGCCACTACGGCATTTTCTTTCTCAAAGTTAAGGTGTCCAAAACTCAGATTCGCGAAGTTGCTACATAAATATAGCGAGAGTAGTGTCGCCCGATCTAAAATTTCCTTCCTCTTAATTAACCCTTTATTATATCCACCACATCTTTCGATATCATGATTAGGTAATTCTCCTAAAATTTTGTCTTTGAATTCCCGAATCACGATATGGCGATTAAAGTTAATCCTATCATTAAGGATCCACCAAATCATGATTAGCATTGATTACATTAAACTTGGCCCTCGCAGTCATGATTTTACAGGTAAAAATACAAAAGCAAAGTTCACGATGTAACGAAAGGCGAGGAAGTTTTTAAAGTCGTTAAGATTTGTATTTTTAAAAATTAAATGAAATATGCACGCGCTTCAAGGTTGGCACGTTTCACGATGTATATTCTTATGCTTCATAACCAAATTACCTGTCAAGCCGCCCAATATTTATGACATTGTACAAAGAATTTAAGTGCCAAATTCATGAAGAAAGTAAGATCAGTTTTTCAATAGAAATTACGGTTTTATTACGTGATTTAGTTTTAAGATCACAAAAGGTACATAATTTTTCAAATATATATATACAAGATTTAGTTTTTAAACAATTCTTGTGCTTAGTGATGAAGCTAAGCCTTTTCGAAGATACTCATTTTCCGCATGTATGCGGTCTCTAGCGAGGAAGAGCAAAACAACAGAAGCTTCAGCTATAGCCGCCAGGGAGAGAAGCAAAAGCGTGGGAGGTTGCGGCCCAGCACGAGGTCGGGATAACGTCGGATGCCAGCCTGAGGAGCCAGTGGCTCGATATCCATAGTCGTCTATTTCAAATATTACGAAATCCGGGATGGCTGTTTTAAAATTCGATGGCGATGACGATGTTTTGAAAAGGCGATATGAATACTAAGTACAGACAATTATTCGGTCTGGGATGCACATAATAGCAACCAGGCCCCGGTTGATCCCTTACTACGACATGATCCATTGGGCATTGGATCACATCGACTAGCCTTCCAAAACTATTGTGAATGACCGACAGACCATGATCGAGACTTTTAGGCCTGAACATATCAAGGCTATGTATAAGCTCCCAACAAATCCTGAATACACATATAATACAAAATTCATAAACAGATTCAAAGAGAAAAATTCTAAAAAAATTTGTGAGGAACCACCTTGACTTGATTAAAAAGATTGGGTTTCGCGCTCTGTGACATTTAGAGCAAATGACAAGGGGGTGTATTCCATTTCTTCGTTGGAGCCCAATTTTTTTATATGTGGCAATGATGACTTGTATGATTTTCGGATGGGAGGATACCGCGCAATTTTACATCCAGTGGGTACCTCTCATCTATCGGGTTGCATAGGGTTCCTCATTCAATTGGGCAAAATGCTCTCCGATGGTTTTGTTCTATCCCTTAGGAATTGCCCGGGAGAAAAGGCGGCGAAACCAACCCGGATTCTACATGTCCGATATCGTGGGCGCCAATATGCTCCATGGCGCCTTTCGCTTTAATGAAGTGGGCTTGGAGTCAGACCCATGAGAAGACTGTTCATCAGTACCACATTAAAGGCGTAGGAGAACAAGTTTATTTAGAAATTTTTAGCTGGGTAGTAAGTTGCCCCCGCGTCACCATTTTGGTCTTTTACCACCCATCTCGGATAACGTGCAGAATCGAGCCATGTGCGGTGGTACATGGGGAAGGATTCTCTTATTTGGGGTGTTGCGAGACTGCTATTCCTCCTTAGAAGCGCGCCTTTGTTCATTCACGACAAACTAGCATTATTGGCGAGAAATTGCTCGGCCAAGAATTTGATGCGGTGGTGAGCAAGAACTCAAAGTCGACCAAGAAGGCATATGTATCTTTACCTATTTGGCTAAATTCATATTCATTATTATATTTCAGACACGCTAAGGCCGAGTCTGCAACCTTAGAAGATTTGAGCCTATCACCATTGAGTACAAGAATCATGATCTTCAGGGGATCGTAAGCACTCATATAGGACATTGTGGATTAAAAAGGTCCGAACATGAATATTCACCCTCGAATGATGTTTTCCGAGCGGGATCTCCAAGGAGAGTCTACGTTACAATTCCAGTGGTCCTTTTTAAAGAAAGGCAGGCTTACATCCCTAAATTCGAGGACATAGGAGAAAATGCTGCTTCCCGTTGTGTTATTTGAGAGAGTTTAGGACTTTCAAAAGGAATAAGACAAGGAGGCGGAAGTTCGAGGTAGACTTCCAATCCCGAAAAAGGTATATGAGCAGAATCCCAGTTTGAGAAAGGGAAAGAAGTCCATGGCGGGAGGAGAACCAAGGAAAAAGGAAAAGAGGAATCCCTGTAGTAGAGAGGACAATACGAAGATAAGAAGGATACGATCCTCAGGAGCATATAGTCAGTGGAAATAAAAGAACCACAGACCAGAAACTGAGGAAATCAGAATGGGAATAAAAACCTAGTCCCAGAAAGAGCAAGATCCCTCAATACCAGCCCGAAACTGACAAAGCAGTCGGACTAATATCACCATACCTGGGTCCTTGCAGGGGAGAGGCGTTAATGAGGGATGGATTTTTGGGGAGAACTAAGACCTATAAGGGAAAAGGAACTCCCCCATAATGAGTTATTTTTTGACAGAAAAAGAAAAGCCGTAGGTAAGCGAGAGTTTTGGGAGGAGGGTCCACTAATAAAAAGGAATTCAAAGTAGCCGGCCGATGGGAGAAATAAAAGAAGGATGAGTTTGCCACAATCGCAGGAACGCTAGGAGCGCACGCAACGACAAATCAATATTCAATCGAAATGTTGAAAAGGCAACTCAAATCAAAAAATCACGATCAAGACTCTTTTGAGGCTGAATTGGCTTTGGCAGCGGAAAGCGTGAGGAGTCAAGTAAGTGGAGAAATCGAGTTCACCCAATTGACCAACAGGAAAGAAATTGAAGTCCAGCAAGGCCAAAAGGCTAGGTCATGAGTCTGAATCGAGATGGTGGTCTGTCGGACCCGTGAGAGAGATATGATTACAGTACGGGGAGCTCGTTGGAGGTCACAAAAGAAGAACAATGGACCTTGTCCGAAGACCGGCTAATCCGAAACAATAGATATTGGTGAGACGGGATCTCTTACGCTAAAAGAACACACTAAACAAAGTTGGAGAAATTGAGAGGCCTTGTTAATTCAGCAAATCTCCGAGAAATCAGTAACGAGAAGGGCATGGACTCCGAACTACAGCTTTTGAAGTGATGTCGTGATAACAAGGTTTCGAGGGTCTCCGGGCTCACCATTGCCGAACAAACCGGGGGTAATATCTTGTTGAAGAATTAGGAGCAGGATATTACTTTATGCAAAGAGAAGGCTTGAGCTCGAGAAAGTAACGGTTGTTAGAAAGGGCCATCAATAATATAAATGGTGAAGCAGAGATAGGGATAGAGATTAGAACAATATAACAGAGCACCGGCGGAATAAATATAGACCAGTTTCTCTCGACCTCCAAAGGAGAATGAAATTCAGCAAATCTCAAGACGATTAGACCGGTTCAAATCGATAAATATCTGATTCAACCCGATTCTGCAGAAACGGCGTCCAGCGAACTCGTTGATATATGAAGTAGATGGTAATCCCATGTGGTTGGCATGGGGTTATATTTAGGCAGAAGCTGGTTGTGGGGGTAGGAGACTGTCCTGACTTGTCTTGGTTGGTGGACCTGGTGTATGTAGGGTGCACGAGGTCCATTCTGGGACGGGCACCTGGCACTTCTTAAAGATAGGGTGGTGGAAATGGGTTATTTGGCCCCCGGTGTCAGTACAACCTTCCCGACATTTCACGTTTGGACAAGATGTATGGGGTGTTAGAATCTGAAGCAAAACCGACATTTTGGCACTTTTTGAAAACGATTGATGGACGGATGGAATTAATTTGAAATGTGAACCAAGGAGGAATTTTGTATAAATACATCACAAAGAGAAGAGAATTTTGGACTTTTTGGGAACTGACTGTAAGAGAGTTTTTGCATCCAAGGAGTTATCTGGGGCAATTTGAGGGTTCCAGATTGTCACGATTGTGTTGCAAGTTTGTTTCATCATGTTATTGTTTCTTTTCATTTTTCTCTACATGGTTGACATGTATCACTGTGATTTAGTACGACCACTACTATGGTGAAGGTTTGCATCTATTTCTGTAACTGTCTATTGTCTTTCCTCTGCAACAGCTATCAGCAGTTGTAAGACCAATTTACACTTACAGAATTTTATGTTTATTCACATTATGTCAATTATATTTTATGTCAATTGCTTCTCCTGTATATACGTGGGTTTTCCGCTGACAGGAACTTCACATCATCTACATCTTAATGTTTTCTCCAATCTCCCGTTATTTTCATCAGAAAAAACATAGTTACAGGAAAGGGCCATCAATTTGCATCTTTATTTCATTTTTCATGCAAAGATTCCTCTTTATTTCATCCAATTTAACACAACAAATAAATTATCTCTCAAAAAAACCATTTCCATACTGGAACTATTCCTAAATATTTGTCCTTGCAGCAACTCAACCCAATATTCAGCCCGGATTATCTAGCCAAATACATATAGCTTTAAATCTCTTAGACACAATCCTTAAAACCGCAAACACCAGGGACGAATTGGAACAATCGTGGGCAGTCATTGGCCGTGACACTCAAGAAGCGGAGTTTAAGAGCTAGAGCGACAGAAGCATTAGAAATCTCACTCCCTAGTTTCTCATACCGAAAGTTAGTATAATCCTGTATCAACCTTTGTATAATTTCGGATGCCTTAACACTGTAATTTTAAGCCTTAAAATGCAGACTTCGGGAACAAGAACTCTGAGTTAAGGAGAAAAGAAGAAGAAACGAGGGAGAGCACATTCAGGGAGAGGACTTTCTCTAGTGTTTGGTTATTGTCTTAGCATTTCATTGGCTATCTATATTAGGAAGTTTCTTTGGGTTTTCTTCTCCTTGAGGATTTGAGGATAAATGTTGTGTACTCTTGTGATTGTGTTTCTCTCGGTGATCCTATCTATGCTATTGTTATCTGAGAATAAATTTAAAAGTAACCTAATAATAACATTGCATGCCGGGTATGAGCTAAGTTGAAGAGAAATTATCTTTCTAGAAAAAGAGAAAACGTACAGGCAAATTAGGGATTTTTATTGAAGGAAAATTTCAACACCAAATCCATCCTAGAAAGGTGTTGTGCTACCTCAAGGAATATTTTGACATCCCTTGCTTATTTTTGAGTGGTTAAGATCTCAGAAGTGAAACTCAGTCTTCACAAGTACGAGAGGTATGAGTGTACCCGAGGAAACCCGGAAATTACCCGGAAAACCCAGAGCACCGATTACATAATCTGTGATCAGAGTTTGGAGAGGTAAAATTGCCGTTTTAATCCTATAAACACCGGGATACTCACCTGGATTCGGCATTGCATTTTTTGGTGAGTTTAGTTTTCAGATCAAGAAATTTGATTTTTCTAGTATTTATATAGCCTTGAGGGCTAGGGTTTCTACCGCAAGAAACAATGACTATCGACATGAGGGTAGAAGACAAGATGGAAAGAATATAAAACAAGATCTCTTGGAATCATAGGTTGTAGATGATTTTAGACAAGAATGATCTCCTAGAATGTGTTACAGTGGGTGTACTAGAAACAGAGGAAGAAGAGAAAAATACAAGAATAAGAAGAATAGAAAAGAAAACAAAGAATCATGTCCAGTTGATAAAGGATCCTCAATCCCTCATATATCAAACTAAAGCATGAAGGCAAATACTCGAATCTCAAGCAGGTTTATATGAAAGCAAAGGCAATGCCAGAATCTTACAGAAATCAACTTCCTAATATGAGATGGAAGGCTTCGAGTCTATCATCTATCTTATGAGGTTTGCAGGATTAGAGATTGGCTTGCAGCTATTGGAATGTCAATGGTGACAAAGGCTTATATACAACCTAAAATGGGTTTCCAACATTTTGGTTTCCCTTTGTACAAGGAGTGTGAGCAAGAAACAAGTTACCCAAGTCTGATAAGTTACGGGTAGATTTCACACACGAAGAATCTATACTTCCAGACCAACATAAGAGATTAATAGTCGATGAAGAAGAATCTCTTACAGCTAAAAAGAACAAAATAAGTTCCTTAAAAAAGAACAATAAAGAAGCTAACCCCATAAGAGTTCCAAACAAGAAAAAAGATGTTTCAAAGATCAAATACTACAACTATCAAAAGTTGGGAAAATTTTCCTATGACTGTCCTCAAAAAAAAGGGAAAAGAAAGCATCAAAAACATGTGGCAGAGGAAGAGGAAAATCCTCCCTCAAAGAAAGCTTCAACAAAAATTAAGGATTATGTACTATAAGTTGAAGATAGTTGATCTGAATAAAGATAGCAATTGGTGGAGTTCGTGGAGCCTCCCACACAAAAACAAAGGAATAAGTATTCATGTTTACTTTGGTGTCCTATTTACTTTAATACTTTATCATTACAAGTTAGATTTTTGTGAGAATGTTATTAACATCATTTTGTGCACAAGTCATCTTGGACTTGTCAGGAGGATAAATAAAGAGATAAAAGTATTTTCATAGAAGCATGTGTGAAGTGGTTTATGGATTAGGAGAAATGACATTCATGACTTGGAGAGTTGAATGACATGAGGAAGGGACTTGTGATATGTGGTGTAGTGGGTAGAACAAACATGTGTATTTATATGGGAGGAACCTACAAGAGATGCGGAACATAAGTATTCAGAGATGAGAGAAAGATGGATGCTAGGATTATTGAATGGTAACTTCTGAGGTTACTCAGTACCATTCTTATAGATGCAGAAGGAGAAGGTTGATCCAGTATGATGAGAAAAGAAATATTCAAAACTCAAGAAACTTGAGATATTACAGAGAAAACTTCAAGGATGATGATTAGAAAGCCTCTAAAGTTTGGTGCCAAGAACTATATCTCAGTTTGAAATGGAAGGTTATGATTTAGTCTCTGATTAGGAAAACAAAATGAATAGTTACTTGATAGATATAGGTGCTTATGATAATATTCTCTCAGAAGAATTTTGGACCAAAAAGAGATTTTTAGATCCATATAACCTAGACCTTAGTAGAAAGGAAGAGACCAACCATTAGAAGAATGAGCAATCCCATTAATAGACCTTCATAGAGAAGGAGAAAGAAAAGAAGCCTTCATTGCCTGAAGGAAGAGACCTTCCCATGTGAGAGGGAATGAGAAATTTGCCAATGTTGGCCTTTGTCCAAGTGTTGGGTTTTGGATACTCTAGAGACATGCTAGAATACTCTCGTAGAGAGGGTGTGACCACCCTCATAGAAAGGAATGTGAATGTTTCTCCAAGGGACAACGGGCATATACTCTTCTGGCCCAGGAGTTGGTAGCACTGGAACCTGAAGCCCAGGCCATGTGGAATGGTTAGTTGGCTCTTGAGGTTTGTGTTGTGATCTTGTGTGGATCATGGAAAGGAGTCTAGTCTTGCCCAGACTAACATCTCACCAACCTCTAGTTCATGTGGGATGATTAGGATTGAAGCTATGGTAGTATTCCTCCCTAGTGGATGGGTGAGATACATTACTACAAGAGAAGGGAGAACATTAAAGGAATGGCAAAACTCATAGAATATCTTCTATGTGAAGACACAAGACATCTTCTCTGTGTGATATAAGATATCTTCTATTGAAGATAAGATATACATTAATCGAAAAGATAAGAAAAGTATCTTACATGAATATGGAAGAAAAGAAAAGAGTATTTACCTGTATTGAGAGATAAAGAGAACAAAAACTTTTATTGATTTATAGATATGCTAGTCTTGATGCAGGAATGACCATTGGTTATATTGGTACCTCATGTTTACCCCTAGTTGATGATATTTATCCAGTTGGTTTTTACCCGATTGATGATGTTTCCTAGTTGATGATGTTTCCCAATTGATGATGTTGCTCAGTTGATGTTATTGGTCCATTATTGACATCAGTGACACCATAAAAGATAAAGAATATCCCTTCTTGTTAAGAGGGAGTTTTAAAATATTGTGCTTGTAAGAATATTCTTATCCCCTTTGTGGATAAAATTAAAGATAAAATATATTTATTATTTTTTTTTAATTATTTAATGTCATTTTCAACTTAGGACTGTAATTGACATTAAATAATTTTCTTGTCCCCTTTTTCTGATTGGTCAAACCCTAATTGTAATACCTTGAGAGAATGAAATTCATTTAGGATTAAGTAAAGGTGGTTATAACCACCCAAAATGAGGAAGTTTACCACTAGGGTGAAAAGGCCTTATGTTCCGCCATGTGTATAAATAAGAGGCCAATGCCTCATTTGTACTCACTCACTGGATTTGTTCATGAGAGCACAGAGTTTTGGGCTACGGTTGGAAGAGGAAGGGAGGGGCACATTCTTGGAGGGACTTTCTCTGGTGTTTGGTTTATTGTCTTGGTGTGCATTTGTATCTATTGGGAAGTTTTTTGTTGGTTTTCTTCCCCATGAGGGGTTTCTAGGATAAATGTTTGTGTACTCTTGTGATTGTGTTTCTCTAGGTGATCCTATCTATGCTATTGTTATCTAGTAGAATTGGTAACCCGTAATGGCATGGCTTTAACAATAGGTCCATAGTGGACTTGGTTCAAATTCTATATTTTCATTTTACATCGTGATAGCTATGAAGATAGGCACAAATACTTTGCTTTGTTGGAAGTTTTACCAACATAGGGTTTCTCTAGGGTAAATGTTATTTTCATGGAATTCCATAAGGTGTATTTGATATTGTATTTATGTTCTTATTTCCTGATGTTTCAGAATATTTGTGGTGTATTTTTATTTTATGTAAGTCATTTAATACAAAGAATTGCTCCATTACAATGGAAACCATTTGTGTTGTAATAAGTTTTAGATCTATTTTGGTAATCTAAGCATTGAAATGTTCAAGGAACCATCTCTAGAAATATGCATTATGATCTACACTGAACCACCTTAGAAAAGTATCTACATTGTGCCACATTGCACAAGACTTTACAATAGGCCACCTTGATAGTTGATTTACACCAATGGATATATAATGACCTTAAGAATTTCTCAATATATATGATTCAAAATGATAAGACCACTTCACATTATGATTGTGAGATAATACAAAACTCACTTACCAGGTCTCTTTCCCACCTATATTAAATAACAAGGAGCAACACAAATTCCCCCCTCGTATTAGGGGGGTGTTTGTTTCATTCTACTTCATAGTGGATTTTCATACTTTTATTCCGAGAGGAGGTTTGTTCTATGGGTCTTCAATAAATGCTTCCAAATACCATTGGTTTGGTGATTCTGAATCTCATTTTCTCTCTTTGGCATTTTGTTCTCTATTGGGCTTGGTCGTGGCACGTTTTGTGGTGTTTTTGTAGGTGAACATTTACTCTCTTTGTTACTCTCAAACAATGGATTATCAATAAGCTGAATGAGATTATGAGATTTAAGAATCATGAAAGAAGCCATTCAATTAATAGGACATCGATTTTCATAGAAACTACAAAGATTCGCGAGAATGAGCACAAGTAGTCACTCAAGTTGCAACAATTATGGTCACATTTGTACATCAGAAGCATCAAATGGCAGTCCTAGAAGAAGGATGTAATATGTAATATGCTCTGAACGATGGTGATTAACATAAGGGAGATCATTCAGGGGCATCAAACGAGGTCCAATCTATGAACTCAAATTATGGCAAGTTGAATGAGGAAAAAACAATGCACCAAGTTGATGATGTAATGAAAATTGAGCAATCGGCTTGAGAATGTGGAAATGCACCACTAGAAGAAGGGGTGAGTAGACATGAGTTCTATTAGCCCTTTATGTTTTGTAAGGTTATTAGTGTTTGGTTTATTTTATGCAGAATATATACCTCAGTATAAAATTTGTCTCTAGACATTATTAGGGTAGGATTGAGACTCATAGATTGTAACAAATATTGCTACTATTAAACCTCTTTGAAATTAGGGTAGGATTGAGACTCATAGATTGTAACAAATATTGCTACTATTAAACCTCTTTGAAACACTTTTGATTGTACTCTCTATAACTTTGATGCAAACTATTTTTACTAACATAAATCTCCTAATTACTATTAAGAAAAAATGAATGTATTTTTCTTATCTAAATTCAATTCCCACAAATAACATATTAAACTCTTAAAAAATATATAAATAAATATATATTAAACTCTTAATGAATATAAATAACACATTTTTTAATATTTACACTTCATAAATAAATATATATAAATAATATATTAAAGTCTTAATATATATATATATATATATAATTTTTTTTTTTTAATATGTAGATAAATATATATTAAACTCTTAATGAATATAAATAATACAATTTTTAATATATTAAGCGTTAGTACTTCGTGCAAGTCGATTCACATAAACGTTTTAAAATATATATTTGCACTTCACCTTTAATTCCTCTATTACTTCATAGTTATGTGGACTTACCCTTTAATATATTTTGAAAGTGTACAGGTATCAACAAATATCTGATCAGAGAGAACCTGGCATCTCGGATTTTGAAACGTGTAATTCTTTCGATGTTGTTGTCGTGAGATCGGAAACAGGACAGTAGTACTGTATCTACCCAGAAAGATCCAGTGGAGTAAGGAAATTGCAATAGAGACTGAAATAAGGAAGAAGCTTCTCATAAAATCTATTAGAATTTACCAGAGGTGGTTTTCCATGCACGCACATTTATTTATTTTGTTAAAGGAGGACCAACGTGCCCTTTAATCAGAAGAGCTATTGGTCACAGTAAGTCATATTCAATCTAATTTATTAACCTATTGCTTCATAGGACTATAAGAAATAGATGACAAAGATTTATGGGATTGTAAAAAATACAATATTTAAGGAGGGAAAGCAATTGAAAAAAGATAATTTGAAAATTTGAAAAACACCATTTTAACAAAATAGAAACACTAAAAAAAATATTCCAAATTATACCCAAATATACATTCAAATTAATAAAAAAATATTCCAAGTTATATCATCTTGTGCATTCAAATTGCTGACTTGATTAATTATATTTCATACATGAAGAGGTTTCCATGTGTATTTTCTGACTAGACATACAAATGACCAACTTGACTATATATTCAAATCTATATATTAAAAATGGCTAACTTGACTAGTTACATTGAACAGACGAGGAGGTTCCCATATGTATATTCTGATTATTTATACAAATTATTCATGAGTGATTATTCATACAATTTGTATTATTGATGAGGAGGTTGCCAACTTGACTGAACACATGAGGAGGTTCTCATGTGTATGTTACAAATGACCAATTTGATTGGTTATATTGAACAAATAAATAGGTTCCCATATGTATATTTTGATTATTCATACAAATTATTTATAAGGAGGTTGTCAACTTAACTGGTTATATTGAACACATGAAGAGATTGTCATCTATATATGTTATATGGAACACATGAAGAGGTTCTGATAATATTCATTTGTATTATACATACAAATGATTGATGACGAGGTTTTCATATATATCTTTTGATTATTCATACAAATTATTGATGAGGAAGTTGTCAACTTGACTAGTTATATTGAACACATGAAGAGGTTTTCATCTATATATGTTATATGGTACACATGAAAAGGTTCTGATAAATTTGTTAACTTAACTAATATTAGTGTTACTTGAACTTCTTGTAAATAAATCTGTTAGAATTGCAAATGCGGAAAACACAATTCACATATGATAATTAACAATCACACACATAAGAAACATAGGGATTTCACGTGGTTCACCCAAATGTTGGGCTGCGTCCACCAAGCATAGGTATCGATTGTCTTATTATTCAGATCATGGATATTACAACAGACTGACAAGTTCTCACTCTGTCTCTCTCACTAAGTCTCTCTCACTCTGTCGTTCTACCTCTACGAGCTTACATGAATTTATACATTCACACAAGAAACTGATTATTAAATGCAATCCCTATCCATATTCTAACTTGGTCTATCTAGTTGCAACCAACGCAGAATAATAGGATCCAAATCCATCATTAGAGGAATTCGTTGTAACCAAATCCTAACAATCTCCACCTTGACAACAATTAACCTGATACCTTGCTCCTTCC
>SNQJ01S0119823.1:0-27287 GCA_010110895.2 Picea sitchensis
ATGCAAGGAAAATCAAATGACCTACCTACTTAACTAGGTCATGGGCCCTAAAGAGGTCAAGTTCCTTGGATGTAGGGTCGAAGAAGAGACCCATCAACTGGTAATGGCATATTTCTCTTGTAACATCCGCACTATAATCCCCACTTTAATTAATGCTTATGTAGATATGATGTGTATCTATGGCCAAAGAGATGTAACATGTGAATTGTATTTCAATGTTTCAATAATAAAATGTGATGCCAGTTGCTAAGGGGACATAGAAAAGATATGGGGGTTGAATTAATCCACAATAGGGGGGGTTGTCTAGGATAATGTCCAAGAGAGGTCCAAGGGGGAAATACCCATGTATATTAATTTAACCCATTTTCCTAAATTTGTTATTTGTATATGAACCTTCCCATTTATGATTGAGCGTTCCCAAAGACAATCATTGAATACATGTAAGAGGGTGGGTGTGAGTGGTCACATCCCAAATTTATTGGGAGCATGGGGGTTGAGTAAAATCAACTTGGGGAAGAGTGTGAGTCAATAAAGGAAATCCAAAGAGAGGAAATTTGTATGGGTTGGGACAGCAGTTTTTAGTTAGTCAAGTTTGTGCATGGGAAGCAAGGAGATAGCAAGAAACAGATCTTGAATATGGTGCAACCATGGAGGGAGAATCCTAAAACAATTTGGAGTGTAATTGGAGCGAATTGGAGACAAAAAAATGAAGATTCGGGTTGTCAGACCTAAATACTGAACTCTTGTGTGAGTTGCACTAAAACAACAAGTGTTTGTTGTTGGTTGCTGATAGTTTTCCTAGAAGCAATTTCCCTTGAGTTCCTAGTTGAGAGATTCCTAGTTGCATGTGCTAGAGAGACCCTAATAAATGAATGGGACACTTGAGGGACTGATATCAGTGGAGGGGTACATTCTTGAGTTGGACAGGTCAAGAGGAAGAGAGTTGGCATAAAATAAAGATAGTTGTAGGAGAATATCAATTGGGTTGAGATTTTTATGAGATGTGAGTGGACTGTGAAAGATCACCCTCTTTTGTGGATTGCTAGCCTCGGCTCAGAGGTGAATGGATATTGATATTTGGAGCAGTTAGTATATATTTGGGTGGAACATCTGTCCCAAGCAACTGGTTTCACAATTATTGTTTAAAGATAAGTGTTTTATCTCATTGTCGAGTTATTTACATGTGTTATTGTTGTGTATGAACTCTATGTAAATGTGAATGATTTATATCTTGTTGTAATGATATGCTTAGTTGCATTTCATGTTGATTATTAGCATGTTTTATATGCATCTATTTTATGGCTATGGGAAGCATCTAAATGTGTTTTAATTTCATAGTTGTAATCTATAGGAAATTGGCTAACAGTAAAAGAAACAATTTAGTTAGCAGAAATTTTGCTTTTATGTTTATTTTGCACCGTAATGTCCCTCGCTTGGGTTGGGGGATGTTACATTATGGTATCAAAGCTTATGGTTCAAGCATCGGGCTTGTATGGGCCAAGATGGTTGTGAATTCATGAAATTTTCCATTGCATGTTTTGTTTGTGACGAGTTTGGGTGAAAATGAAGATTTTAGAGAGAAATCCCCAATTTCGTGAGTGAAATTCAAGTTTTAATGAATTCAGATAGTTTGACAAGGTTAATGGAGTAGAGAAGTGAATTTGCATATCAAAATTCGACCTAGAATGGTCAAAATTCGAGTTTTAATAGCCACCTGCAGAATTACAGGAAATTTGGTGAATCGACAACCGAGATATATTTTGAAATCAAAATCGATGACTGTGATTCGTCATGATAAATTTAAAATTCATAAGGATTCGACCATTTGAAATGTTGATGATATCAATGGCTAGGATTAAATTAGGGACTCTGAAAGTGATCTGATCGACGGTCTAGATCAAGCAAAGAAATGTCAAAAATTTCATTAAGTGTTGGAAATTTCCAAGATAAATCGTCGATGGTCGATGGGTGGGTCGGCCGAAATGGATAATATTTTGGGTCAGCCATAAGACATCTCTGACCTTCGATAGCCGACGATCGAGGGTCAACCGAATCCGACGAATTATTTTCAGTTGTCAGAGAACATTGTCGATGGTCGATGGGTTTATGGTCGAGCGTCAACCAAATTTGGCAAAGTGTTTAAATCAAGCAAGAGAAGTCGTCAATAACCAATGTTTTGATGGTTCAGCATCGACCAAAGTCGGCGAGGTTTCCAATTTGTCCAAGATAATTGGTCGAAGGTCGATGGGGAAAAGAGGATGATGATGTGTCATGCCATGTTAGCATCCACATGTCATGCCAATTTAGCATCCATGTTAGAATCCATGTTTCATGCCAAGTTAGCATCCATGTCACCCAATTTGACACTTCAGGATGATGTGTCATGACACGTCAACATCCACGTGTCATGCCACATTAGCAGTTGCCATGTCAACCAACAGAAGTGGTCGATGGTAAAATCGACCGATTTGGGAAATTGGATTCGACAACCATCATGGATCGTTGATCGTCGATGGGTGGGCATCGGTTGAAGCTTTAGAGAATTCCATCCTCCAATGAAGGTCACTGACAACCGACGGTCGATGACTAGGTCAACCGGGTTGGAGTTGTGTGCAAGTCGGTCATCGAGGAGTTAGGTTGATGGTCGATGGTCGGATCAGTAGTTTAGGGAAGTATTATGCACGCAAAAATAAAAAATTGATCATCGATGGAATATAGAGAGTATATCGATAGCCCATATTGCTTATGACCTAATATCAATGGTGTAGATTGCACATAGGTAAAATCGTTCCATAGTTAAAAAAAAAAAATCCAGAGCATTTTCTTATTTTGGCCATAACTAGAACAAATTACATCATATTAGAATGAAACCTATGTGTTTTTTCCATGGAGAGGAAGTATAAAAAGGCGCCAAAGAGGGCCCTTGTCCAATTCTGCTTGGATTTGGCAGAAATTGCAAAATAGTGGTTTTTAAAGATCTGGGTCCAGATCATTGACAAAAGTCCATATTAAGCCGAAACTCTTGGGGAGAGTCCAAAAAGAAAGAACAGAAATAACCCATGCAGGAGATAAATAAATCCTATGGGGATTGGAATGGGGACACTGAAATAGGCCAAAATCCACTATTTCAGGCCACTTTTGAGGGATTTTTGAGATTTTCAGAGAAGGAAAAATGACCCTAGATCACAAAATTGGGAAATTTTATATATTCAACTTTTTATATACTCATCAATAAAAACAAATTTGGTTTATTTAAATTTTTCCACAGATGCACAGATTGGGAGATAGCCATTTATGCTAAAAATTCCAAGTCTGCAAAAATGAGTAAAAAAGGAAAAAGTTGCAGATTCCAAATTACTATAGTTTTTTACTGGAACAGTAGATTAAAATTATGATAGTTTTTATAAATTCACTATTGTTATTATTATCTATTTATTATACAAAATTTTCTCCAATTGGTGACACATTTTCTTCTATAGTTGACAAAATTTGGCATTTCAATAAAATTGCACCAGTAGAGAATGCACAAAAAGGGGTGAAAATGGCTTTTTCAAGAAGCCATAACTTTCATCTCAGAGATCGGATTGGGGCATGAGTACAACAATTGGAAATATATTTCATAGAGGAATGCATCTAAGGAATCATAGTGTGAATTGATGTAATGATTCCTTCATAAATTGATGAGGAAACAACATGTATTCTAATTAATGAAATGTTGTACAATACACATGTTCTAACAACAATTATTGCATGCACATTTCTTACAAAATTAGAGGTACAGTGAGAAAATTTAGTTCTTATATGAGGATTGTATTTATTGAATATTCCTAAGGATCTTACAGCCATGAGGAAGAGATCGTAGGTCTGCATGTCAGCGTGGGGAATGTTGAGACAGTGCCAAATGGAAGAAGAGATAGGTAAGAGCATGTCACTATGAGAAGCTTGCACAGAGAAGTGTAGAGCTATAGAGATGATAATGAAAGGATTATGAAGGCTTAGGAAGAGATAATTTATATCTTGAACATGTTGCATAAGGAAGTTAACAAATATTTTGGCACCAAGCAAATAGCTAGTGCTAGACAAGTATCAGCATCTAGATCCCATAGCAAAAGGCATGATCATGGAAATGATAGGAAGTTAAGAATAATGAGAGAGCACCATCATTATCCAAGCCATTCCACTAGAATAATGTGTGCAAGATCAATTCAAGGGAGAATCCCAAGTGTGTCTCATGCTCGGAGGCAAAGAAGAAGTCCTAAGGTAGACATCTTGTAGGGTGAACTTAGGAAAATCAAGCCACCTACTTTCAATGGTGAACACATGAAAGGAGAAGAGGGAAAGGCCTAGCTGTTGGAAATGAAGAAATATTTCCAGGTGCATGATTACCCATCCTAGGTAGAAGCTAGAATTTCCACCTGCCACTTGCAAGGAAAGGAAGCCATGTGGTGGGATCAACTTAAGAAATCCAAGAACATCGATGAGAAAAGGATCGCATGGAGGTAGATCAAAGGATATTTCCAAGAGAAATATTTTTCTGAGAATTTCTATGAGAGAAATATGAAAGAGTTATTTGAACTCAAGTTGGGAATGTTATGGAATAATTCCCCTGCAGACAGGTGAATCTTCCCTTGGAGTATAGACCCCCAATACCAAGACAGAAAAACACAAGTGGACACTAACATCCCTTTGAATTTAGTTTAACTAATCAGAAAGAGAGAGAAGGAGAAAAGTGTGATGCACCTTGTTTCAAAGTTTGTCCTCGCTGCTTCCAATCTGAGTTCGATCTTCAAACTCTTTATCCAAACTTGACACCTGCAATGTAATGGAAAGCAAAGTGAAACAAAGATATCCTACTCTACAATATTAGATTAAAAAAATCGATCTACAAAGATCAAAAGAACAGTAGACAAGCACATGCAATAATACACAATCTTGAAGATAATGGGCCAAGTATATTGATGATAACTTTAAATATGTACTTACAATCATGGATGGTGTTCCAGTAGCTTCTCCAAGTCCTCATCGTCCAGCCCTTGCATGATGCTCCCAAGATCATAAGTTTGATATCCAAAAGCTTCATTTATTCACCTTTGAATGGCCTCCTTTTATAGGCTTGGGAGGCTCAACCACCATGAGTAGATTTGGGGATTAATTGACTATATGACTCCTTTATGTTAGGATATGATCCTAGGATAGTGCCATAGGATAGTATTCGATCCAAACCAACCTCATCTCCAAGATATGGCCTTCAGAAAGAGGCGGGATTCTCCAAATTTTCCTCTAACCAAAATCAACGCTCCCCTCTAGTTAGAGACAGAGCGTGGATCCTAGATCAGCGCTCCCTAAATAAGGTAAAGGGGGTGTTTATCTATGGGTTATCGCTCCCTAATAATGTCCAAGGTGGCGCTACCCTTCAAAAATGCCCAAAAAAAGGTCGATTTTTCAAGTAAAAAGTGTGTTTCAGGCCTTGAAATGATGGGTTTCTTCCTCCAATATGACTTAGGGATCATGGAAAATATTTTTTGATGGTTTCAAGGGGTTAAAACACATATAAACACATAGAAAAGTACATGCTACACTTAGTAAGGTGCATACGGCACTTGACGACACTTGCAACACTTACCAAGGTGCATACGACACTTGCAACACTTACCAAGGTGCATACGACACTTGCGACACTTAGGGTGATATACTTAAGTGTGGCATTTTGATGTGTAATAGGGAACCGTGACAATGGAGGAATATGAGAAGCGGTTCTTTGAATTGTTGAAGTATGTTAACTTCATCAAGGATGAGAAATTCAAAACACAAAGGTTTATAAGTGGGTTACCCTCCTTCTATAGTGACAAGATACAATATGATAATCCCAAGACTTTGGAGAAAACCATAAGGATATAAAGACACCTTTATGAGAAAAGAAAAGGAAGGTCAATTTTCCAAAAATCTTGGAATGACTAGATGAAAGGGAAAAGGGATCAAAGGTGGAAAGGTTTTAAGCCACCTTTTTTCATAAATAACTCCCAAGCAAATCAGCAAGTCCAGGTAGCCCAAAATGAGCAAAAGAATGCAGATTCATTTGGGAAAAGGCCAAGGCAATAGCTTGTTCAATGTTAGGGATGTCAGGGAAATCACATATATAGGGACTACTCTCACAAAGGAGAAAGAATTAGGACTATCTACAACATTCAGGAGGCTGAAACAGTGAAAGACATGGGAGGAAGCATGCCAAGGATTTATGCAGCCTTGGACAATAAGAAAGTAAAGTATCAATCCCTCATAATCGAAGTGGAAGATAAGATTGACAACCATCCCATAGAAATTTTAATCAATTCTGGAGCTATCCATAGTTACATAAATGCTAACATTGTTGAAATATTTCACTTGTAAAGAAGTAAGCATAAGAGATCTTGGTTAGTTCAGTTATCCAGGGAGATAAGAGGAAAATCAATGAGTTCATTTTTTCTGATATACATGAGTGGACTTAGCACTATTGGCACAGGGGCAGACCCAGGGTTCAATGCTACAACAGCGCACCAACAAAGCCCTAACTACCGGTGCTTTTGACAACACCTGCGAAGCAGATGAAGTCTCACCCGAGGTAGAGGCAAGGGTGGTTGCAAGACTCAAGTGTCTTCAATTTTAGATGGGACACATATTTGTGATTATACTACTTAATAAATCACTTAGCGTCGTTAGTTCCTCAATATGCAATCAATATCCACTTCGATGATAAAACAGAGCTTCGCAGCATTCACATTAATCTAATGTATTTAAGCACTTAGCATAGGTAAATAGATCAGATCAAGTAGATCAAGCACTTAGCCTAGCCATATAGATCAGATCTAACATTCTCACATGTAATAAGCACAAATCATAAGTAGATCTATCTAAATACATCAAAGAACTTAGCAAATAACATGTAAACACATCAAGAGAAAGCACAAAGCAGCATAACACAGTGTTTACGTGGTTCACCCCCACTCTGGAGCTATGTCCACCAACTCTTCTTCTTTATTGTCTTCAGTCAATCCGTTACAATCACATAGCCTCAAAACCCTTACTCTGCATAAGACAGAACATCTTCACATCTCGCTAGATCCTTCTTCCTCGTGTTACAGCATAAACCCTTCCACAATCTGCTACAAGGACCTGCACTTAGCTATGCAAGTCTCTTACAGTCATGCACAAAGCACTTACAGGCTCTACTTTCACTTAGCATACATTCACATCACATAGATGCACCCACTACTTCTATCTATCCTAAGCATCTATTTATATATACAAAATAGGCCTAAACATGGATAAACCCATGGGTCGATATCCCATTCGCATTACATATTCCCACATCCCAAAAAGGATCCAAAAAGGGGCCGAGATTTCGTGATCTCTGCTTCGTCTTCCGCTCCTCCTTCGACAGGCTATCAAAGTCCCAAAATAGGTCAAAATGACCAAGAATCTCCCAAAACTTGGTCAAGGGCCAACAGGCCCCCAACAGTCACCTATGACTCGTCTCGAGTCACTCTATTCTGATCAGTTTTGTTTTGAACGCCTTGAGTTTGGCTCGAGTTGTTTTGACTTGTTGCTTTGCTATGGCCTCTTGCTCGATGAACTCCTGGATCACTGCATCATTCACTGGCCCTTATAGGCATTGTTCTTCTATGGTGACAACCTATTCTAGCTCTTCTCCTTGGCTTTAAACCTTTGTAAACAAATGATAGGCCTTATCTTGCATAGGTTGGAGTCGTTGAGTTATTTCCATAACTTTTCTATGGATCGTATGGATCTATTGTTGGGTGGTGCGTTGATCTTGAGATCTCTTCATTCTATCTACAGCTGACAGGGCCTTCAGCTGCGCCTGTAGTGTGTCTGCGTGCTGCTTCGCTTCTTGGAGTTGCGACTCCAGTGCCTGTAGCTCTGGGTTCTCAATGAGCTTCTCATGCGTTTGGGCACTGTGGTTACTCAGCTACTTTCACTCCCCGGCAAGAGCCTTCAGTCTCTCAATTGCGCTCCTAACAGTTGCTTCCCTTTGGTATCTTACATCTTACGGGGTCTCAGGTACTACACATAGCTCCAAATCTGTTATGCGTTGTTGTAGTTGTTGAATCACTTCTTCAAGTTATGCCACCTGCTGTGGGACTTTCTCTTCTACCTTTACTTCTATAACTATCATAGAGAGAAGTGCTCTATTGACCCTTTCCTTTACTTCGAGTTGCTCTGGGAGAAACTATTCCTTGCTTTGATGCAGTTGTGCTCTTTCTTCATCCCACTTCTCTTTGAGAGAAATCTTTTCTTGTTCTGTAGTACTGTGTTGTTCTAAAAGGTCTCTCTGTAATTGTGCTAAAGCCTGGTTGGCTTGCATTGTTTCCTCCTATGCTCATCGAAGGTGAGCTTCGACTATATCAGCAATTCAGTGGAGTTGAGCTGACTCATCTCCCAATTCTGGTGTTTTCGATGGCAGAGGTGCAGTGGAAACTGCGCGGCTGGACTATAGTGCATGTTGCACCCCTTGAAGTTTAGTCTTAATTTGATTGTATATTTCCTCCTATTAAGCCTCTTGCTTCTCTGCTATCTCCAGCAAAGCATCATTCAGTGTTGATACAATGAAATCGAAGTCATTGAAGTCATCTAAGGTGAGGGTAGTCTGCATTTTGGTCATAGAGGCTTTTGATTTCTTCCAAGAAGAAGGCTTCGGGGGGGAAACCTTCCTTTTCTTCGAGGGATCCTCCTCGTCTCTAGGTGGTGTAACCTCACCTTTATTCTGTTCAACTTCTGCACCATCTATGTATCTACCATCTCCTCCTTGCTCAAGTGAGATGGAAGCAATCTTCGTTGAGGTACTACTTACATCTTGGGCTTCTTCATTTTTCTTTGTCTTGCTGGGTCTAGGTGTATCATGTGTTGGTTCTGGATTGTCAATGTCAGACATATTCGTAGGGTCTACTAGAATGAGGAGTTCCACCGACCAGTCTTTAGTAATCTCTTCTAAGTCCTCCTCTGTTAGCCTGTAGTAATACTAAAGTTGTTTCTTGTGCTCATCAGCATGCCCTATAATATAAATGAAATGGCAGTCCATGTTGAATTTCATTAAAGGTCGAAACTTGTGGAGAGTATTCGGCGTGATGTGAGGCTCGAACTGGATGGTTTTCTTCAGCTGGTTGTAATATGTATGGAACATCGCATTTGACCACAACTACTTGTTCATGTCACTGGAATACCACAATGTACTAAACTTCACGGCCAGAGGTTCAAAGGGCTCTATGTCTAGGAAGATCACACCTTTTGTCATCTTCCATGTGATGAAAGCGTTCAGGATTAGAAGCCAGCTAAAGTGAAACTCATATCCTTGATCTTGCACTTCCCTGTAATCCAGTTCCAACTGGTTCACGAGGTACTTCGCCCAATTCATTTGTAGGCCCTTCGCGCACTTTCCTGCGAGGTCAACTACAAAACCAATCACTTGGGTGGGTCAGTTCTTACGAACTAACTTTCCTACGATCAACTGATAGGAAAGGTGCACTACGTTACTCTAGATAGAATCTACCTTGTAGCCTCATTTTCCCTTCTCAACATCTCTGTAATTTTCCTTGATCCTTTTTGCAAGAGCGCGGTCCATGGCTTTTCCACGGTAGAAATATTATGCGTCGGGTCCTTGCATACTCAGCCCTGTGATCCCATTGATCAATGTTGGATCCACTGTTATATGGGGGTTTAACCACAAGTATCTGCCATGGTAACAGGACAGCAGCATCTTGACACATGCATTCACTTCTTGGTGCCTTTCAAAGTGAGGAATCTTCATGACATTGAGCAGTGTGGACTGTGTGAGGTTCATAGTCCATGATTGGGGAACTATATTTTAATTCTTTCCCTTTGTTTTGGTCAGGTACTTATGTGGGGCGAGCATGTTGTAGACCTTCCTGTCACTGAGGTTGAATTCGTTAAACTTCAACGCTGCAATCTTTTCTTGGTCTGCACGAACTGCACGTATCCCTTTCAGGAGGTACGCAATGACCAAAGCATACTAAAATTCTCTGGGCACACTGTCTTGATTGATTGCATCACTCAGAGGTGGTAGATAGGTGAGTAAAATGCTTGGAATCAACTTAGCATTCATGAGATCGCCTCTGTGCTTGGTTCGCTTTTCATCGGTTGGTCGGGATGGTCTGGCTCGAGCAGCTGATTGAGAGGCTAGAATTCCTCTCGTGGATGATGCTTGTACACCTGTGGATAATCCTCTCTCCAACATGACTCTTTCAGTCATTAGGTCGATCAAAACTTCTTTAGCAACTTTCTCTGCAGCGCTCAATTCTTCCAACATATGCACTCGGGGTGAAAAATTGCGAGTTCAGGGAAAAACCTAGACACAGTACTAATATAGAGAGCAAGAGTGCAGTGATCACTGTATAAACTCGGCTTAGTCTACAGGCTCAAATTCTCAATTGGAAAAAGTGTTCTCGGTGCGTGGCGCGGCGGGATAAATAGGGAACTTGACAATGGGTCGCTTACGCCTCCATTAGCTCTTGTTTGGTCCATTATGGTGTGGTCCAACAGTCTAATGACGAACCATAATTTCCTTTTTTCCCATTCAAAGCGTCGATCAAATGGTTATAATGTCCCCAACGGCTATATTTCTTTGTCATGGTGAAGTGCCATGTGTCATTGTTCTGATATCCTAGCGAAGCTCCAATTTTGCAATTTTTTGTCTGTGAAGTTCCCTCTAGAACCTTCTGCAACTTTTCAATCTTAGCTTTCTAGCCTTCTTTCCAGTGAGCTTCATCTCAGTATTCCTTTTTCCATTCTGATTCTTATCTTCTTTGGTCATAGTCATTTTGCGATGTTGAGATTCTTCCCTAGGGTTCCTAGATAATACTTCGTCTTTGTCTAGGATAAGTACTTCGGTCTTCTATGGGTATTCTAGTGTTCTTGCAGCTTCAACATCTGGGTTTCTATTGTTAAATAGCTTCGATCTGTTCTCTTGTTCTACAATCAAGTGTGTGATCCTTCTGGTCATGAAATATTTTAACTCTTGTTTCTTCTGCTTCAAAAATTCTTCTTTTTCCTTTCGTCTGGCTTAATCTCTATCAATCCAAGGTTTTCCTAGTAACATGGTAAATGGAGCGTTGTCTTCAACAAATTTAATAATCTCAAAATCTTCTTCTATCGAAGTTCCATTAGCGTCCATAGGTATGTGAATGAGATTTCCACATAGGTTTATCAACTTTCCTCTTAATAGTCTTATTCCTCCTAATGAAGGGATCATAGCAGGCTTCCCTGTGGCTTCCCAAGTTCTTTCTGTCATGATATTCACCTGTGCTTCTTCATCCAGAATACATTCAATGTTGAAGTCTCCTATTATTACTTCAATGCATTCTTTTTCCTTGAAGATCTCTGATAGTTTGACATGTCAATGGTCATCCAGGGTTTTGTTTATTTGCAGCAATACTTTCTCTGATTCTTTCTGGTAGGGATGATTTTAAGGATGGAAATTTATTTTAAAATATAGAAACCTTGGCGAATCTTAGTAATCCTTCATATGCCAACTATAAATGTTTGGCGATTTTTTTGTAAAAATATTCAAATTTCTAAGGATTTTATATAGTTTGTATAAAATTTTGGCGATTTGTAAGGTAAAATAATTTTATCCTATAGAATTTGGGCGAATCATTTTTAGAATAGCAAATCTTTTTGGGGGGAAAATCATGGAAAATTAGCCCATGAGTGAAATTTAGCCCCTAAAATCATCCCTGCTTTCTGGGGTTCTACCATTTCTTGGATCTACCTTAGGGTTTCCTCTATTCAGATTCATTTCTTCCATATTAGCAATCATTCTAGGGAAATCCAACACTTCATTGTCCATAGCTTTACAACAAAGACAGCTAGGTCTTTTTCCAGGGCATTCCTTAGCAATATGTTTCAGTCTTCTTCAACTATAATAGAGGGTTAATCCTCTCTTTATTTTAAATGATCCCAAGCCTTTCCAATACTGCGCACTAGGATCATGGTAGCTATCCTGCAAAAAAATCTTTCTAAGATCCTACATCCATTTGTTAGTCCAAACATTCTTTCTATGCAAAGGTATAACATATCTTTCACTATTCTTATCATATCTACTCATATCAAGCCTTCTTTCATCTATTAATACCCTAGTTTTCAAGCTAGGACAGAACCTATCAAACATACCTAGATCCATACTTTAGAAACAAAAATTTCCACTTATCTTACTTCTACAGATCACAAAGATTCTAGATCTAAAAAATTTCACTATTCTTACCTTTATCAGAGCACAGAGCTTACAAATATTACCTCTTTTAATCAGAAATTCTCACTTTTACCTTTCTTAGAGCACAAAAGCTTTCAGATCTCACTTCTCTCCTTCAGATCTGACTTATTTTCTTCAGATCGGGCGTCTTTCTTTAGCACAGAGCTTTATAAATCAAGTAGAATAATGCGCACTAGGGCACATATCTATGCACATAAATTTCACAATCTCAGGTCGAATCTTCGCACAGAGCTTCTTCTTTCTTAGCTCCCAACAATCACAGTATTAGGTATTAGCAATGGAACCATTTTTTGGCACAGGGGTAGACCCAGGGTTCAACGCTGCAATAGCGCACCAACAAAGCCCTAAGTACCTTCCCTTTCGAAAACACCTATGAAGTAGATGAAGTCTCACCCGAGGTAGAGGCAGGGTTGGTTGCAAGACTCAGGTGTCTGCAACTTTAACTGGGACATAGATCCATGATTTTACTACTTAATAAAGCACTTAGCACCGTCAGTTCCTCAATATGCAATAAATATCCACTTCACTGATAAAACGGAGCTTCGCAACATTCACACTAATCTAATGTATTTAAGCACTTAGCATAGGTAAATAGATCATATCGAGCAGATCAAGCACTAAGCATATCCATATAGATCGGATCTAACATTCTCACATGTAATAAGCACAAAGCATAAGTATATCTATCTAAATACATCAAAGAACTTAGCAAATAACATGTAAACATATCAAGACAAAGCACAAATCAGCATAAAACCGTGTTTACGTGGTTCACCCCCACCCTGGGGCTACGTCCACCAACTCTTGTTCTTTATTTTCTTCAGTCAATCGGTTACAAGCACAGAGCCTCAAAACCCTTACTCCGCACAGGACAGAAGATCTGCATGGCTTGCTAGATCCTTCTTCCTTGTGTTACAGCACAAATCCTTCCACAATCTGCTACAAGGACCTGCACTTAGCTCTGCAAGTCTCTTACAGTCATGCACAAAGCACTTACAGACTCTACTTGCACTCAGCATACATTCACATCACATAGATGCACCCACTACTTCTATCTATCCTAAGCATCTATTTATATATACAAAATAGGCCTAAACATGGGTAAACCCATGGTCCGATATCCCAATCCCGTTACATATTCCCACATCCCAAAAAGGGGCCGAGATCCCGTGATATCCGCTTCGTCTTCCGCTCCTCCTTCGACAGTCTGTCAAAGTCCCAAAATAGGTCAACATGACCAAGAATCTCCCAAAACTTGGTCAAGGGCCAACAAGCACAAAGGTAGATGTAAACATCATACCATTGGGTTCATATGATTTTCTAATTGGCATGTATCGGTTGGAAAAACATCATGTTGTCCTGGACTATTACAATAAGAAAATCACATGTCTTGATGAGGAAGGGAAGCAAGGCAAGATTCAAGGCATTCCAAGAGTTGTATTTGTTAGAGATATTTCAGCTATGCAGTTGAATAAAATATTCAGGAAGGGATGTTAGATGTTTGTAGCCCATATGGAGGAGGAAGCCAAAGACAAAGTGGCAAGCATTGAAGATCATCTTGTCTTGAGGGATTTTGAATTTATTTTTAGAGAAATTCCAGGATTTCCATGAAAGAGGGACATTGATTTCTCTATTGATTTGGTGCTAGGATTTTCCCCAGTGTCTAAGACACCTTACAGAATGGGCACACCAGAACTAAAAGAGTTGTAGATGAGGCTTGAATACATTTTGAAGAAGGGGTATATACACCCAAGTGTGTTGCCTTATGGAGCCCCAGTTCTTTTTGTGAAGAAGGATGGAACCTTAATATTGTGTATTGATTTCATGCAACTTAATAAGGTTACCATAAAGAATAAGTATCATTTTCCAAAAATTTATTATTTTCTTGATCAGCTGAAAGGTGCAAGAATATTTTTGAAGATTGACTTGAGATTAGGCTATCATCAAGTAAGGATAAAGGAATAATACATCAATGAGTCAGCATTCATAACAATATATGGGCATTATGAATTCATGTTATTTCCATTTGGGCTATCAAATGCCCCAGTAGTCTTTATGTGTTTGATGAATGGAGTGTTCAAGGAGTACCTGGACAGGTTTGTAATTGTGTTCCTAGATGATATACTCGTCTATTCTATATCATAAGAGGAACATGAGAAGAATTTAAGAATGGTGTTTCAAGTTTTAAGAGAGCATAGATTGTATGTTAAGCTAAGTAAGTGCATCTTTTATCAAAAGAAGATTCACTACTTGGGGCATATAATTTAAATAGAAGGGATAGAAGTTGATCCTCAGAAGATAGAGGCCATTAGAGAATGGTCAGGGAAAAATAACGCCACATAGGTTAGATCAGTCATGGGTCTTCCTGGTTATTACTCAATATTCATAAAAAGGTTCTCAAAGATTGTAAGTCCAATCTCTTCCTTGAAAAAGAAGGGAATGAAATTTGAATGGACTTCCAAATGTGAAGAGATTTTTCAACAGTTGAAGGGAATATTGACAAGTCTAACAATCTTAAATATTGCAAATCCAAATGAATATTTTTTTGCGTGCATCGATGCATGCAAGGAAGGACTCGGTGGATTTCTCATTCAAAGGGACCATGTGGTATGATATGAGTCCAGAAAATTAAAAGAGCATGAGAGGAATTATGCTACACGTGACTTGGAGTTAGCAGAAATTGTACATGCATTGAAAATGTGGAGGCATTACCTTATGGGTAATAAATTTGAACTTAGGACAGACCATTGTGGTCTGAAGCATTTGTTTGGGCAACCAACACTAAATACTAGGAAAACTAGATGGATGGAATTTCTGAGTGAATATGACTTAGAAATTACGCATATAAAGGGCAAGGAAAATCAAGTAGTTGATGCACTCAACAAGAGAGCTCATGAAGTGCATATTGCAGCCATCATCATGTACATGACATATCTGAAAGACAAAATTGTTGCAGCAGTGAATTTAGATCAACACTATGTGAAAATAAAAGAAGCATTACAGCAAGGTAATTTTCAACGGAAATTTAATTATTATGAGTTGAAAGAATAAGGAATTATCATGTACAAGGAAAAGTATATGTTCCCAATTTCAGTGAGTTGAAAAATGAAGTGTTGAAGGACATTCATAATGTACCATATTTCGAGCACCCAAGATATCATAAGACAATTGCAGAAGTAAGAAGCCAATATTTTTGGCTAGGAATGAAGAAATAAGTGGCTAATTACATAGCCAGATGTATAGAATGCCAAAAATTAAAGACAAAACATAGACACCCAATACGTTTGCTACACCCAATTCCCATTATAGAATGGAAGTGGAAAGTTTTCACGGTTGATTATATTACCAAGCTTCCCATAACAGTGAAGCAGCATGATTCCATCATGGTGATGATGGACAAATTGACTAAAGCAACACATTTTATTCTAGTAAATACTACACACAAGGCATCAAATATTGTAGATATATGTTGACGATAAAATAACAATGAGGATTTCACCTACAAAGTATTGCTAAAGCCTATTAATTATAAACTAATGATATATATAATACTAGTAGGTGGGAACCCCTTATGGATTGGAATATCAGGTTCTGATTTGATATTTATGATGTTGTTCGATAGTGCTTACAGGTATCTATATGATGGATAATATATGATCTAGGATCTAATGTCATGTCATAATGGCTTATGATATTTGTTGTTACCTTTTCTATTTACCCCTTTATTTATTACTTGTGACACCTGCAAAAGATACATGTCAGTAACAACAAATAAGAGAAATTGAAAAAAAATAAAGCAATATGAACAAAATCCAAAAGAAAGGAAATATACTACTATGAATTTGAAGTTTAAAGTAAATGGTGTTAGTCCTAACTAACAATTTTAATGTCTATGTGTGTTACACATCAAAATTACTCACTTCAATAGTGTTTCAAGTGTCGTCATTACAAGTGTTTTAAGTGTCACATCTTGTCTGCAAGTGTCGCATCTTGACCACAAGTGTTGCAAGTGTCAAAAACATCATACTTCCATCTTGCCTATGTCATGCCTCTAATGACATCATAAGGACACTTAAGACACCTCAAAGACTAGTTTTGAAGAAGAGAAATCAGTTGACAAGAAGTACAAACCTTTTGCCATTGGGAAAACCACTCAAATATGGATTTTGGAGAGGAGCGCTCCCCTACCCACTTTTAGGGAGTGATAGCACTCCGTGGGCCTCTTTGGGGGAGTGTTTGAGCACCCTGTGCACCCTTTTGGGGGAGTGCTACCCTTTCTGAGTGATTTTTTGGTTTGTTGAGCCAAATCAGGGAAGAATCCCCTCAATTTCTGAAGGTGGTTGGATTCGAATAGAAGGTCAAGGCATGATCTTAGCGAAGATCCTCAACTGAAGGAGAAGAATCCTCAACATATCCCAAAGATATATCAAGTGGTTGGGCCTCTCCAAGGTTATATAAGGAGGCCTTCGCATGGTGAAAGGTACATGAAAAAGATTGGAGGTATGAAACCTATGATCTCATAGGCAACATACAGAAAAGGAGGTGGAGACTAGAGATTGATACCAAACTTATGATTCTATAAGTGGTATTGACAAAAAATATTGGAGATAGGGAACTTATAATCTTATGAGTGAGATTTCATCAAAGCAATCAGTGTAGAATGATTGAGAAAAGGGATTGGACAAGGAGAAATGGAAGAAGTTATTGCACCTTCATCAAAGGATTGTAAGTACTTTTACTTGTTCTTATCAATACATAAATGCTTGGCATGTTTCTTTAAAGCTTATGCTTGTTCCACATGAGTTTGTATGCAGTATATGGATCTATATTTGAGCTAATATCAGTGGAGTAGGAAGTTCATTGTATCTTTCTTTGTTCTACAGGACCTATGAGGGAGCTCGAGATCGAAGCTCAACCTGGACTTTGCAAGGACAAACGTCGTTAATAAGGTACATATATTTCTTCTTATCCTTCATATATTAGCTTGATTAGATCTAAAAGGATGTCAATGTCCATGTTAATCACTTTCCTATCTTGGCCTTAGGAGTCTAGAGACCAAGAGGGAATCTACTTGTCCGCAGGAGGATTCACCTATAACAGAAATTGGTGAATCCACTGGGGAGGAGCTCTAATTTTTGTTTCCATTCCCAGATCTTGTTTTGGCCCTTTGCCCACTCATTTGACCTTCTCCATATTGTCTCTTTGATTCTTAGATTTGTTTGATTTCCTCCTTATTTCATCATGATCACCCTGATTTACTGAAATTGCTTGATTTTTTTAGTTTCTGGGCATTTTTCTGAACTTTTGAAGTAGAGTGCTCCCCTTCCCTTGCTATTAGAGCATTAACACTCCCTGGTGGTATTACATGGAGCGTTGGAACACTCTGGTGCCCCTTACACCAGAGTGCTACCCCCTTTTCAGTGAAAAATCCTCTAGGTTTTCAATTTTTGGGTTCAGTTTTTGTTTTTTGCACTTGCTCAGAGTCTCATACTCTCAGTTCATCTTGGTATTGGCCTTCAACGCCATGTTTTCTAAGAATTGATCCTCTTCGGTTTGGAAATTTAACATTTTCTTTCCTTTCCTTGAAGTCACTCTTTGTCTTTGTTGACCTAGAGTTAACTTGTTGTTTTCTTCATTTATCTGACTAAGTGGAAGATTTTAAGGAAATCCAAAGGTCTATGAACTTTTCATTTGATCTTTGAGGTCATTATTCCATCATTTCTCTTTTGTTTGAGGTTTTTAGTTCTTGTTTGTAAATTTGGTTATCTTTGTCTTTCTTGTTTATTCACGACGAGAGTGTGTTTTTGCTTGTGTGAGGTGTTGTAACAGATATCAAAATTGATTGTGTTTCCCAAGGTTCAAGTACGATCAAACCAATGAAATTGGAGGCGTTTAAGGATGGATATATGAGCAATGTCAGAGGCTGAATATATATCAACCGGAGAAGTACCAGAGTCTTCTGCATTTTACCATTATGGTCTGGCCTTAGAGTTCTACACACATTTTCACATCTCCAAGTCAACGATATGCAGACATTATTGTGCATCGAATGCTTGTTGTATCATGTTCAAACACCACTCCTGACCAGGGTTCCAAAAACAAGCGCGATGTTTCTTTTGAGAAATTTGGACATAGTCTAGCCAGCTATGATGATTTGAAAGAGGTAGCAGAACATCTAAATCAATGCCATAGGGCAAGCAAGAGAGCACAAAAATAGTGCAGTGAGTTGTACCTTTTGATGTACCTACAGAAACATGCTGAAGCACAATATGCCTTGGTATTGGAAATAATCGAAAGGGGTCTTGTTGTTTTTGTGCCCAAATATGATCTTTGAGGAATTGTTAATTTACTGGGTAAGAATGGTAATGCAATACTACCATTGGATAAGGATGAGACAGCTTGTGATACCTATAGAAACGATGTCAATGGAAGTCAATTTCAACAATATAAATTACGACATGAATCGCAGTATATTAGCATACTTGATTCATTCGGCAATGTTTTACATGAATACAAATGAATGGCACCAGTTTGGGTCCAATTGAGAGCAGATGGTTCTTGAGCTGGTACCCCTACACTACGAATGCAACTTCTAAGTGAATCACATCCAGCATCTCTTGCTACCCAAAAGGAGCATGCCTCTCTTTCTACTGCATCAAAACAAAAAGGATCAGTGGTTCCAAGCATCCTGTGAAAAGATCAAACAACTGCAAAATCAGAACCAAGAGCAGCGGCAAGGGAAGTAATCATATGTTAGTGTCAGCTGCACCAATATAGATTTTGTCAGAATAATATATTTCTTTGTATGCACTACAGCATTAATAGCATCGAAATTTTTGAGGGCACCTAGCAGTCTCCAAGATCCGAAGAAAGAATCTACATAACGCATCATCTATCAGAGCATAAACGATGCTAAGTGAAACGGCTACCGTTCCCAGAATTAGTCGAACTATACAAGGCTGACAAATTATTCAAATCGCCCATTTAATATGGTATACCTCCAGTTATATTATTGATAGATAGATCAACAGATGTAGAAAATGCAAAGTTGTCCGCAGCAGCCAGGATTATCACATGTTAAATTGATTCTGTAGTAAAGACCTATGTAGAAATTGGAGGTCTACCGTCTAATATTTGTTTTCCTGATGCGGAGGTGAAGAAAGCGACAGCCCGGATGAGAATTTTAAAGGATATTCATGGATGAGAATTGGAAAATAGTGTGGGTTGTTTTTTCCCTAGGCATCAACTCATTGTACCGACGGTTTTCTTCTACGTCTTTCTCATCGGTGCATGGCACAATAGTTTTCGGCCTAGGATGCCACCGCACATGGATACATGAATTTCCCATGCAGATGCAGTTGATCAGGATGGAGCATTGAACTAGAAGACGGTGCGAAGGGGTATCCATGCACCATATCTCTCTGGAGCTCAAACCTGGCTCGGGCCTTGGTCCCTTCACTCTCGGTATGCCAATTTGTGAAGCCATTGCAAATATTGAACAAGACACAAACAATTATGATGTGGTGCAAGTGAAATATTGTGATGAGGAGCTTTTGATGTTTGATATTGCGATCAACTTTCCCAAACTTGGATTTCAACTTCGATTTGAGCCTTGTTCACAGCGGTTACGCCTCATAGACATAATTGATGTGCAAAGTCTTCAAATGCACTATGGAAATTCTTTAAATTGGTGGCCCCGATACTGCTACATTTGTAGTTGTATATAAAACATGTGGACCAACTTATCTTGGGAGTTATGATGCAGACAGGAGGATCTATACACTTTTCTATCCAAGCTTGTCATTTGCATTTCCAATCTCCCCTAAGTGTGAGTGTTGTGTGGACCGACAAGCGGAGTTACCTTTAGAGTTTCCTGACAGGACAACACCAGTCACCTCCCATATTTGTATATATGATAAATCCAGTGGTAGTGTTGGTGTTGGAGCTACATTGAGTAAAGTCATACTTCCTCCATTGCCTGTGGGAAGTCTGTATATGGAGGAATTACATGCAAAGTTGGATGATGAATTGTGGTTCAGTGTTGGGGGTCAACATCTTCCTGTTGAAGCTTCACCTCAAGATGTTTGGTCTGAATTGGGCCATCCATGTGAAATTCATCAGAAACAGGTCGACCAAATGGTGATTCAAAATGATTCGGATACTAGACCAAGAACAACGTTATGTGGGGACTATTTCTATAATTGTTTTACTCATGGAATAGATATGTTATTTGATTCTCAGACACACAAAATCAAGAAATTTGTATTGCATACAAATTTTCCGGGCCATGCAGATTTCAACTCATATATCAAATGCAACTTTGTGATCCATTGCCCATGTTCCAACACTAAAATGGATGAAGCAAACACATATGAGCATTATATCACACCCAATACAAAGTGGAATCAAGTTCAGAAACTTTTGGGAGATGGTGGTCGGGTTGCAATTCAGACTCAAGAGGGGCTTTTCAAATCGAGGCTGAAGATCCTGGAAAACTGGATGACACCCGGCGTTAAAAAAAAAATCAAATGAATGGATTACATGCTGAAATCCCTATCCACTTGTCAAATGATGAATAACGGTTCAACGAAGCTGGCAGGTGCGCCTGGTAGTCGCAGGGTCCCAGAAGACAAACCGTTTCAGATTCCCGGAACACAAAGAGTTTTATTTTTCTTTTTAAAAGACTGATGTATGTAACATTTAAAGGGGGGGCGCATGAGCACGGCACTAAGGGGAAAACCTCTGTGAAGAGGGTTCCTATTGTAATTGCTGAGTTAATTTGTAAGCCATCAATGGAGTAATAAAGATGATTTTTCCTTGTGACTGTGAGATTCATCACGGTCAATTTCTTTCAGCATGTTCTTATTCTTTTTAGCTGTGTTAAATTTGTTTGGATTTCATTATGTATGTTCCTTACTCACAGTTGATATTGTCTTTACCATATCTTTATGTCTTCCTTAATCCATCACGACTACATTACATTTCATTTTCTTCTAACTGATGTGCCTCGTTATACTTTAGTACGACCACTACTATAATGAATGGATTTGGGTTTTCTGTAATTGTTTGATGTCTTTCCTCTGCACCAGCTATCAGCGGGTGTAAGACCAGCCTACATTTTCAGAATTCTTCATATATCCTTTGCTACGTTGGCCTTTCCTTTTTCTTTCCGCTACCGCATCATGACAATCAAAGCGCTGAAAGATAGACTTACTTTGCCTCACTTTCTGCAAGTTATTTGATCTCTGCTATTGTCTCCTTTCTTCAGTTTTCATTTGACTCCATGCCCAATGGACCTTTTCCCTGGTTTAACCCCCAAACTCCAAAAATCCAAGACCATTATTCACCTATAAATCTGCCCACCATTTTCACGCTTACTTCAATTCATTTTGTGACATTTTTCAAGAGATCCCTCTCGGGTTGGAAGAGGGCAGCTTCTAATCCAAAGTGGTTCGAGGTTGCCTCGGGATTGATTTGCTACAACCCATTTCAATTCTGAGTGTCAACATGAGGTTTTCTTATGATTGTTTAATCCTAAAGTATGATTGACATTAGAAGTTTTACATCTGATTATCATTCACATACAAGCAAAAGGACATATTTTGGTGATTGGTTTGGATATTATAAGGCATTTTTGAAATTTTTTAGCATACATTGGATTTGATTGAGAAACGATTGTATGAGGATGTTGAATCTTAGTGTTTGATAATGAAAATAACTTTCTCTCTTTCCTTTAAATAGGCATTCATCGAAAGATAAGACTGTTTATCAGTTTCTTGTGCATTTTTGGGGAATTGAGTCATAATACCATCAGTTTCATTGTCATACACCCTTTGAGTAAAGAACAGCTGCAAAATAAACGCTAATTAAAAATTATCTAGAACATTTTGTTTTTAGGATCTTCCACCAACATTAGACTAGGATTAGCACTTTGGATTAGGCTGTGAGTACAACTATCCAAATTTTTTCAAAACAAACATTAGCATCTTGCGATAGGGAGAGCAAATCCAATTGTTGTATAGGCTTTCTGGGATCCCCCTCTCACACATGGGTTACGCATGAGGTCGCATTCAGGAGAATTACGGAGATTATCCCTCCATGGTTCAACTATTTGTAGTGGTTGGATCGTATATTGGGGGTCACTTGAAGGTATACCCACGATTATGTGTGGGAGCCTCTCGAGTTGATTTCTGACTTGTTATCTTGCCCATACATTTAGATTAGACTGTCGAGTGTACCCGCACAGGGGCTGACTGTGAGTTGGTGTCCTTACTTGCCATAATATTTAGGTACTTACATGAGGTGACAGTGAAGGGAAGTCTCACTGTACCTGGAACATACATTGGTCAAACTCACTCAGGCTCCTTGGAGGGTAAATCCACAATTACTACATGGAAGCTTGCACCAAGGTGAAAGTCCATTAAGTAGATCGTCATTGTAATTGTTCTACCATATCCTAGCCCCTTCTTGAATTGATCACGCGACGTTGGATTTCATCACCAACTAGTACGATCATCGAGAGAAGTTTTGTTTGCTTGGTTTTCATTCCTAGATTTTATTAGCATATGTTGTTTCTTTTCGTTAGTTGGCCCTAGATTTTCAGCATGTATTGTTATTCTCCAAAATTGAGCCTGTAGATGATAAAGGTCTTCATTGATCACGTAGGACGCAAGGGTTGCCTCTGGAAGGCTACCAACCCTTACCTCCTAACCCTCTAGAAGACAACTATCGTGGAGAGGTAGAAAATCAATCTTACGTTGGGAGTGTTGTTACTCCTCTGTTAGACAATCAAGAAAGCGTTTTGGTTATGATTGAGTATCCCACTCCTTGCACTACATCTGTTTCGGTAACCCCTCTAGAACCACTTTTTCTTTGTTTAGACTCCCTTGGGAATGTTATAGACGAAGAGGTCCCACAGTTACCTGAGAGAGAATTTACTGAAACATATATGGGATCCACAGAACCAACCTTTGGTGATGAGTATAGGACTCTTGCTCGTCCTACCACTGCAGTAGATAAAAATCCCACACCTTCTCGTTCTGTATGGAGGACTTCATCAGGACGCGATCTTTATGAGCATTTTGAATCCATTCAACCACCCTTTAATCCTCATGACCCTCCTGGTGAAACGGGACCATTCGGTCAAACTATGAATCACCCCATCTATCAAGTCATTAACCCTAATATTACGTCATCACAAGTCCATCCTAATGCTGGAATCATCACCTCTACTCATTCCCAAGGCACTTCGATCCCTACCCCCACTTTTACAAACTTTCACTCTACAACTCCACATGTTCTGCACGATCTTACTGGGACATCTTTGCACCAGAGAATGCAGACCCTTTCCAGCCAAATACAACCGACTGGAGGGAAACCACCATCTAGTGGACCTATCCCTCTTGGAGGACCACCATTCTATGGTGGGCCTACCCCTCCCGGGGGACAACCCCCTTTTCATGTTCCTCCTGGAGGGAAACCTCCCTTTGCCAGTCATACCCCGGTCATTAATCCACCGCTGGCAGGAGGGAAACCTTCATTTACTGGAAACCCTTCACAATCTTGGGGAGTATCTTTGGGAGGTACATTTACCCAACCCCATGTTGGGGGGCACTCATATCATAACCCACAAGGAGGAGTATTAAATCCTGTTCCTTCTGGACCATCCTATGGACAACCTTATCCAGGCGTCCCAAACACCACCTGGAGTCCTCAAGGACAACAACCTTATCCTCCCCAAGGGTCTAATGTTTATCATCCCCCTAATGTGTATCCACCTCCAGGATCTACTTCTTACCCTCCTCAAGGGAAACATGTTTATCCTCCTTATGGGCAAGAAAATCACTCAGCTTGTAATGCTCAGAACCCACCAGGTTATGCAAATGTTTCTCATCCATCATCGAATCCTGCTTATCCTGGTCAGCAACAACTGTATGTAGGAGGACCTACTAGTTACAATTATCCACCTAACCCATTTTATGGTCCTACTGGTGTTCCTATGCCACACTAGTATCATCCGCAAATTAACCGACAGTTACCTTTCCTTGCAACTATGGATCTCCCATACTTGTCTCGGTTAACCAATGATCCTATTTTTCATTCACCGATTTGGCTAGTTATTCTAGCTAAACTTCCTTCTGATATTTTGAAATTTGACGAAAAATCTAGAGAATATCCAAATAACCATGTGATGACTTTCCATTTGTGGTGTTCATCAAAATCCCTCATGGATGATTCTATACGTTTGTGTCTTTTCCAGCGAACACTTACGGGCTCTGCAGCAAAGTGGTATATTGAACTACCATGTGCTTCTTTTCATGATTTCAACTCCCTTGCCATGTCTTTCCTCATGCACTTTCAACTACCTATTTGCTACGAGACGGGTATTGAACTCTTGACCTCCCTTCATCAAACTGACTTCGTGCATATCTCTGACCATATTCATGAGTGGAGACAACGACAAAGGATGATGAAAGCAATCATTCCTAACATATTATTGGCGGAGTGATTTACTAAATCAATTTTACCCTCGATCACTCGCTATGTCGCTATGGGTGGCGCATTCACCGAGGAAGAAACCATTTCTCGGGCTCAGTACTTAGATTTGGTTTATTCACAATCTATTACTTTGTATGAGTTTCTTCTTAATGTTGCTCGAGCTAATGTCGATCCATCAAAGTTGTCATCCTCATCTCATGCAGATGGTGTTATCGGTTCTGTCAAAACACAATCTACTTCCCAGTTAACCACACTCTCCTCTACCTCCCCCCAAACTCAGATCTATGAGGTGAATGCAGTCCAATCTTCCCCTTTACAACAATTCGGAGGTAAGAAGAAAGAAAAAAATAAACCAAAAAATACTAATAACAATGAACAACCAAAACATCAAGCTCAAACACCTGCTACCGAAAAGAAACCACAATGGAAACTGAAATTCCCATTTATCATTTGCGGTGACGATCACTACACTCGAGACTGTCCACATCGCAATGAAGTGGCCAAAATTTTCCAAGGAAATTCACAACCCGCTGTGCTTACCCAGTCTTTTCCACAACAGCAATCCATGGTTGCTCAAACCCCCTCTCCTGGGGGCAGTTCTATCCATCCTCATGATGAGGCCTTGATGAGTGCACATATTTATATGTTTAATGGAATTAATTTGACCACTCTCTAAGACATACAACACACCAATTAAACCTGACAAAGGAAAAATCACTAACGGTACCGATACTTTTCCGGATCCATCACCATCCTTCGTTAGTCCTCCATTAGTTAATCCTCCGTATGGACCACTTCAGATTGAGAAACCTACGTTCAACTCTATATTATGCCCTCCTAAGAGCACTATACATAAATCTACCTTTAATCCTAGCTCATGTGCTGCCCAGAACTACAACATTGTTGAATATTTAGCTCAAGCATCGTGTGCTATGTCTGCGTTAGAAGTTCTACAGCACTCCCCTAGTCAACGTAGAACTCTCTTGGATTTTATTGGCATTGTTGATCCTAAGTCATCCAACCATATCATATTTAACCTGGACAATTATACATATCGACTCTCCCACCAACTTGCTTTCCAAGTTGATGTTGTTGTTCACAATCAACAAATCCACCGAACTATTCTAGATGAGGGAGCCTCAACTTGTGTCATGTCTTTATCATGTTGGAAAATTTTAAAATAACCCGCACTTAACAAATCGCCAACAATGTTACGCGCATTCGATGGGCGAGGTTTTCATCCCCATGGGCTTTTACAGTCCCTGCCTGTCCAGTTGGTTAGAAAAACCGTCACTGTTGATGTCAAGGTGGTCGATGCTCCCCTCGATTACAACTTATTACTTGGAAGAAGTTGGTTTTATGCTATGACTGTCGTTTCCTCATTGGTATTTCTATGTGTACGATTCCCCCATCAAGGAAAAATTGTCATTGTCGATCAGTTAGATTTTTGTGCACCTGACGCTCACGCTCCTGCTACCAACAATATTCCATTCTTGGGAGATCACAAGATCACATATGAAAGCATTAGTGTTGGCTTGCTAAAGGATTCTAGCCTTATGGGTACCTTCCCTACACCACTTCCACCAACTACACATCATATTTCCACCGTCGATATGATTTCAACCACGGCTTATCAATATTTGGAATCATCTGACCCTTGGATTGTACCTAGTTCTTTGGAATTCGATGCGCTAGGTTGTTAGGACCACACAATGTACCTTTTTGCCTATGCTTTTTGCCACCATTATACTCTTGATCACCTACATTTAGACTCATATTATCACTCTATCTGATCATCTCAAAGGTATACAACGTCCTTTCTCATTACTATATGTTTAATCTGTTTTGCATAATATTTTACATCACTCTCGTACTTAACCATTGATTAGAAATGAATAAGTGTCCAAAGCTGCAGATTTGCATTCAAAGGCCTATTGCTGAAACACAAAATTGTCCAAGGCTGTCGTTGCTGAAACACGGAACTGATGCTGAAACACGGAGCTGCTACACAGTCCGAGGTCGCAGATGCTGAAACACGGAGCTGCTACACAGTCCGAGATCGCAGATGCTGAAACACGGAGCTGCTACACAGTCCGAGGTCGCAAGATGCTGAAAAACGGAGCTAATACACAGTACAGAGTTGCAGATGCTGAAACACAGAGAAACCGCCAGAACTGACGATGTTGAAACACAAGGAAGACGTCACAGTCAGCGGTCAACACAGTCAGAGCGCAATTCACGTGGCTGAAACAGCCCACGAATTGCGATGCTGAAATAGCATCAGCAACGATGAGAAGAAGCTGTTACACCAGCCGTAACAGCAATACCTCGTTCAGTACCTGTAATAGCATTCGGTTACGTGAGACTAGGACATCCTATGCTGGTTTAGAAGGAAGATCCGACTTAGGATAGGATTCAGATATGCATTGTAATGATTGTATCGAAGGGATTTCCTCTTTAAATCAGAGGAAATCACCATTCGAGATATCCAAGTTTTGATGTATTGAAG